>AWWV01009147.1:0-39503 GCA_001974805.1 Corchorus capsularis
ATTGTATACATTATTGTTTTCTGTGATGACATTATATGAGGATTATAGTGTTCCTCAATTATGGTTATTCTCCATAAGGCCATTTTGAACTGGGTTAATTATGTGATACATGGAAAGGATCAAGTTGTTATTAGACTTGTGACCGCCATGATCCGATTAACTCAATTCAATCAAAGGAATGATATGACTTGTGAATTTCAATATAAAATGCGCACTTAAGGTATATTGAATCTTCAAGTCATTATATGGGCCAAGTGGGAGATTGTTGGATTTATTTTTAATCTAATTGGTTTGACCCATATAACTTTGGGTTTTCCTTGTCATTAAGGGTTTTAATTGATGGGCTTAAAATCCTAGTTAGACAAGGACTTAGAGAGGTCCATAAGGTTTTAATAATCCTAATAGAGTTAGGACCTAAAGGGGTTTGCTATATAAAAGGGATGAACCCTCTCCTTTCCCTTCATAACGTAAAAACACTTGACGGCTAGGGTTTTTCATCCATCAGAGAAACAATTAAAGTAGAAGGAAGAAAGGAGAAAATCACCATGTTCAAGATTTTCTAGAAAGGCTATGGACAAAGGTAAGTTGATCTAACCTTCTTGTTTATTAATATGTATGTGGTTGATTTGTTTGGGTTAAAAGATCCAATCCTATTCATATTTTCTATTATGGTTAAATTGAAAATTTGCTTACACGTGCGTGCAATCTGATTTTCACTGCCTCACTAGTCACTATATAGTAATATTAATATACTACTATATATTCTGTTTCGCTCTATGCTGTTTTTGGGTTGTACCTTTAGCTCACGAGTAAATGGCTAAAATCTCAATTTGGTACCAAACCTATTGCAATAATCTCAATTTCATATCAAACCTAATAGTTGGCTCAAATACATACTAAACATTTTGAAAAAACTCAATTTAGTACTAAATCAGGATTCCGTCCGCGCGTGAAATGCACGCATCGTTGGAAACGCGTAGAAAAGACAAGTGGGCCCAAAAAATGCCAGATGGCTATTTTAAATGCCACGTTGGTTAAAAAAATAACAGAAATTATAAGAATAAAAAAATTAAAAATAAAAAGTAATAGGCTTATAATTTTATCGGGTTAAAACATAAAAGTTTCCATTTTTCACATTCATTTCATTTTCATTTTTCAGAATACCCAAATGTAGAAAACCCTAAAATCGAAATATCCCTTTTTCTTTTTTAAATTTCTTGCTCGATTTCGCCTGTTTAAGCCATTGGGTCGATCGAAATAGCAGTTTTCTCTGAGTTTTTAGTATATCTTTTGATTCGAGGGTTTTGTAATAGAGAGTTTTCACCATTTTAGGGTCTGATTTGGGGATTTTGAAGTTGGGATTTGAGGCTTTTCAATCAAAGGAAATTAAGGGTGTTGGTGGTTAAAATTGATCGTTTTCGAGGGTCGATGAATGTGAGGGTTTCGGTTTTAGGGATTTAGGGTTTGATGGTTTGTAAAATTGGGTAGTTCAGAGGATTTCGAAGCAAGGTTTGGGGTTGGGTTAAGTAATTCAAGGTTTTTGGTGAAGCATTGGGCTTATTCCACTACAATTGCAGATTTGATGGTTTTGAGCTAAAGGTTAGTTAAATTCTTTAGTGTTTCTGGTTTGTTTTTTATGTCGTACAGATTTAGCCATGTTAATATTGAATGTTAATATTGTATTCTTGGCTTTTGAAGGGTTCGGTTTGGTGATTGAAGGTTTTCATTGAACATTTTGTGCATAGTTGAGGGTTTTCAGCAAAAGGTTCGTATTTGCTCACTGATTTTAGGTTATTGCTATGTTTAACAGATTGAATTATTGATTTGCAGTTGGTTTTAGTTTATTTATTGAGTAAATTATTGAATGCTTGTGTTTTGTTAAATAATTTTAGGGTCTGATTTTGCTTTGTGGCTATTATTTGATGGTTTTATGGTTAAGTGCTGAGATTTTCGACTATGTTTCTGTATGTTTGAGCATGTTTGTGATTTGGCTTTGTGACCATGTTTGAGCATGTATCTAATTTTGTTTTATGACTATGTTTGAGTATATCTAATGTTTTTTTTTTCAATTTTTGAATAGGATAAAATGTCTTTTGATATTGCCATAATTAGGTTGCATTATTAGGGTAGTTTAGTTGGTACTGGTGATGATCTAATCTATGATGGTGGGCTTGTTGATGAATTACATTTCGACCCTGATAAGATTGGGTATTATGAGTTCATAAAAGTTTTGTCTAGGGTTGGTTATCAAAATGTTCATAAGATGTGGTATAACAAGCCTGGTTTTAAGTTGGTGGATGGAATTAAGGAAATCAGAAATTATGCTTCTACAATGGACATGGTAAGTGAGATGTATGTCAATGATGGGGTGATTGATGTCTTCATTGAACATTTTGTTGATAAGCCTGAAGTTGTAGGACTCATTGAGAATGGTCCTTTAGAAGATGGGGAGAATGGGCAGCCTGATGAAGTAATAGTGGAAGACAACAATGTCAATCTGCAGCCAGTGGAAGACAACAATGGGGACCAGCAGCAAGTGGAAGATAACAATGGGAATCGGCAACAAGTGGAAGATAACAATGTTGAAGAGGGTGTTTCGAATGACAATTTGCAGAATGGGGATAATAGTGAGGACTTGGTTGATGTGAATGTCAATGTTAATCTTGATGGTGTGAATGTGGATCATCAGCAAGTGGATGTGGAGCAGGTTAACATAGATGTTGGCAATTTGCAGCAAGGAGATGATCAGGGGTTTGAAGACTATCGGGGGTTTGGCAATGATGATTATCTTGAAGAAGAAGAAGAAGAGAATGAAGTTGCTGGGGTTGGGCCATCTACTACAGGGCCTTCTACTGCTAGGCCATCTACTAAAGGGCCTTCTAATGCATCTCAGCCTCTTGGTCGTGATGATTATAGGTGGGATGCAGAATTTCTTTTTGAAGAAGATCTGGGCATGGAGAGTGAATACTATGATGAGCATGGTAATGTTGAGCTTAAGACATACCCGAAACTGATTATAGATGGGGCTACTAGGAGGCGTAGTAGGTTCCTATTATATGATAGACATGCTGAGGTTCCATACATTGAAAAGGAGATGTTGTTTAGGAATGCTGCTGAATTTAAGCATGTTATTCTGTTACTTGCCATTCGGACAAAAAGGCACATCAAATTCCAGAAGAATTGTCAGAAGTGGGTTAGGGGTGTGTGTGCAGCAGATAATTGCCCATGGCTGATTTATGGGGTAGTTAATAAGCAGCTGGAGACTTTTCAGTGTAGAAAGTTTAATGTTGACCACCAATGCAACCCAATTTGGGTTAATCCTTCACTAAATACTGAGATTTTGGTTGAAATGTTGATGCCCAAGCTTCGAGAGAACCCTTCCCTGAATTATGAGGCAATTCGAAATCTGCTCAAAGCAGATTATGATTTAGAAGTCTATATAAGTATGATTAAAAAAGCCAAGAAGAAAGTGTTTGACTCTGTGGTGATAAATTATGAGGAGCAATATGCTAAACTCCATAGTTATGGTCAGGTGGTTTTACAGACAAATCCTGGTAGCACAGTTAAGCTTGAAACTGTGAGGCCAACACCAAATTCCCCACCTGTTTTCGAAAGAATGTATATTTGCCTTGGGGCTCTTAATTATGGGTTCATTTATGGGTGTAGAAAATTTCTAGGGTTAGATGGATGCTTCTTGAAAACATTAACAAAAGGTGAGCTTTTATGTGCTGTGGGTAGAGATGGAAAGAATCAGATGTTTCCAATGGCTTGGGCATTGGTGGAGGATGAGACCAATGCAACGTGGGGATGGTTTATCGAGCTTCTGGTGGAGGATTTTGGAGATATGGGTGAAGGGCATAGGTGGACATTGATAAGTGATCAGCACAAGGTACTTTCTGTTTTTTATAAGTGTATAACTATTTGTTTTTTTATAAGTGTCTAACTGTCTATTTTTTATAAGTGTCTAACTTTCTGTTTTTATAGGCTCTTAACTTACTGTTTTTTGGTCAAATGGTTATAGGCAATTGAAAGCTCTATTGCAAGGATTTTACCACATGCTGAGCATAGATTCTGTGCTCGGCATGTATATGTTAATTGGGTTGGCAGAGGACATGGAGGGGATGAGATGAAAGAGTATTTTTGGAAGATTGCAAAGTCAAGCACTGTGAGAGAGTATGAAGAGAATCTGGCTAGTCTAAGAGCAAGGAAGGAATCAGCAGCTGAGGACATAGAAAGTTATGCACCACCTCATAAATGGTGCAAAGCCTTTTTGAGGGATGAGTCAATGGTGGAGATTATAGACAACAACTTATGTGAGGCATTCAATAGACTTTGCTGAAGGCAAGGAAGCTTCCAATAATCTCATTGTTTGAGCATGTGAGGAGAGAAATGATAAAAAGGATTGCAAGAAAAAGGGAGGAATGCAGCAAGTGGAGAGATGGGCTTGGACCAAGGATATGGGACACCATACAGAAGAATTCAAAGATTGCCCAATACTGCTATGTGATGTTCAATGGCCAAGATGGGTATGAAGTGGACCATAACGAGAATAGATATGTGGTGAGACTTGAAAACAAGATTTGCAGCTGTCGAAAGTATGACCTAAGTGGTATTCCATGTGAACATGCAATTTCTGCAATCCAAGACAGAAGAGGGAAGATTGAAGATTATGTTAGCAGTTGGTACTCCGCTGGAACCTACATGCAGGCTTATGCTAAGCCCATTCAACCAATGCCAGGAATGAAGGACTGGCTTGCTTCAAATATGGAGCCTGTTAGGCCTCCACATTTTGAAAAAAAAAAAAAAAAGGTCCTGGAAGGCCCAAAACTGCTAGGAGAAAGGCCCCACATGAGCCTAGAAAGTCAACAAGGCCCCAAGATCCTACCAGCATGTCTAGGAGGGGCATGCTTATGACTTGTGGCCACTGCCACAAAGAGGGACACAACATCAGAACATGTCCAGCTAAGGGCAAAAAGGTAATCTTCTGTATTTTGTCTTTTTTGCCAAATAGTGTAGCATTAAAGTTTTATTAAATGGTCACTTAACATGAAGCTAACCTTCTTTCTTTCTTCATTTTTTTTTGCAGCAAACTTCATCTTCTGCTGCTGCTGCATCAGATTTCACTGTTACCAACATGGACCAAGTATAAGAAACGCCCACTGCCCAACACCTCACTGCCTAACAATCATCAGCCAAACCACAACCAAGCAATGAAGTGCATTCCACACCCCCAAGCAGAAGAAAGAAGGCAGGAACAACAACAAGCTCTACAACCCTTTCAATCAACATAAACCTTGGTCCCTCACCTCAAGTCTCTGCTGATATGGCAAGCAAAGCAAGTTCAACACCAACTGGCAATGCTGAGGCATCTGGATCTGTTGAAGTGCCTAGGCAAGAAAGTGGATCTGTGAATGCAGCATGTTTAGCTAAAGTTGGTTCTAAAAAGAGAAAAAGAAACCCACCTGCAGCAAAGAAAAAAAACGAGGTTCACTATTGTTGATGGTATTGGAAACATGCATAATGTATCTGGTGAAAGGTCTAGCCTTGCCTCACAAGCAAAATATGCTGACCGTGAATTACCATGAATTGTTGGTCTAGCCTTGCCTCACACGCATTAAGCTTTACTTATCCACATGCATGATAAATCAATACCAAACTTGCCTACATCAATTTCCATCTCGGCCTAAAGATTTCAACAAGGTTCGATATCCCATTGAACCTAGGACTCCTAGAATTACAATTGTTACTTGGACCAACTTTAACTTGACTCAAGCTACTTGAATCTAACTATAGCATTCATAAATCTCAAGATATGTTGCGCACCAAATCAATCAAAGTATGAACACATAAGATAAAGCATAGAGATAAGAAACGTATTCAAACGGAAAAAGCTCAAATTATTAAGAACAAAAGTCTCACCATAAATTCATTGATCAAAAGTACCTAAGGAAGAGAAGTATTAAAGGTTTAGCTACTCATGGATTGCAAGCAATCCATGAGAGACTTACAATGCTTGAGGCCGGCGGCAGCCTCTCTTCTTCCTATCGCAAATAACAAGAGTTAGGGTTGAGAAAAGAAGGTTACTAGGGTTTTAGACTTAAGAGGGTATTTATAGAGGGTGGCTTAGGGTTAATTTAGAGCTAAACAAACCCTAAGGACGTGCTGGGCTGCTCTCCAAGTCTTCAAGATAGTCCAAATAAGAATTTGGGCTCAATTGGATCAATCCCGCAAAACAGGCCCAAGACAGTTTCTGTCCGCTGACTTCAAGGGCATTTTCGTCCATAAAAACGGAAAAATTGGGCTTTGACCAAAACACGAAAGTTGTAGATCTTGGAGTTAGCTTTCCAACGGCTACTCATTTGCCTCAAACGGAGCTCCGGATCAAAAGTTATGGCCAAAATACAGAAAGGTCGCCAAATTTGGAAACAAGTGAAGAGGCTTCAAGGTGAAGACACGCATGGCTGCTGGGTGGCGCGCACGCGGCATGACCCCCAACTCCCCCTGGGCGCCCATGTCGCAGGCTTGAGCGCCTAGGGCGTTGCTCTCAGACCCCAGGTCTCCTGCGCCCATGCTGGTGCTGGTGGCATGTCTCGACTAGCGCTGGGCGCCCATGTGGCATGCTTGGCACCCCATGTGGTTTGCCTCGCGCCCTATTTACTCCAGTGCTATGACGCCTCTTGACATATTTCCTTGCCTTGAAATTCAACTTTTCCCCTTTGCTTCAAACTCTTGAAAATCAATCTTATGATGATAAAATTGACTCTTCAAGCTCTTCAATCACGATCATATTGGCTCCATTCTTCATCCAAATTGTCCTTGGAAAATATTTGTGTAAATAATCATCCAAAAAGGCTCCAAAAAGATACAAAATTGGTGAGTTTGAGCTTTTCTTCACTTTAGCACCTATAAACACAAATATACCAAATATAAGGCATAATCAAGCATAAAATACCCAAAAAGCATAGGAAAATGACCATAAAAAGATGCATAATTTTGGTCTGATCAGAAGCTCTGAAGATAAGAGAGGTAACTATGGCCTTTAATTATTGGGACCCTAATACTGTTAAAATTTCAGTGCTACAAACTACTGACATTGGGTTTTCTGTTTCCTTGCATATATGTTTACCAAACTCAGGGAGAAGTGTCTGGACCAAGGCCAAACAACACTTCAAGTTCCAAGACCAATCTTTCAACTCGAGAGGGTTTAGACTCAAGTGGAAGTTCCAAGGGAAAAGAGAAAATTTGATGAATGTAGTTGTGTTTTCAAACATCATATTTTGGGTATATGTAATGATTAATTATGAGAATTGAAGTTGACATAAAACTGATGGATATTTGCTATTTGTGGCCTTTATGTGCCAATGTTATGAAATTATGCAGACTTTAAGTAAATTCTCTAGTTCTTTCAAATTCTTAGCAAAATGAAGAATCCATCTTATACATAAAACTGAATTCAGGTACATCAATTACACAGAGGAGTTCATAGTTTAAGGTAATGCTTTGAACATACAACTTTGTTGTTCATTGTTTCCACCAAATACAAACAATAATATCAGTAAAACTAATCCTACAAAAGTCACTTTCAACCATTTTCCACAAACTGGGACATCCTTTTTCTTCAACATTTCAAGTTCATTCTTCAGTCTGAAATTTTCTTCCACAAGCTCTACACTTAAAAGGTCTACTGCATTATCCCTCAACTCTTTCACTTCATTCTTCAACATTTTTCATGATTTAACAGATGAATTTCTCGATGCTTAAGCTCCAAAATTATCTCCCTTGCTCGATCAGGAAACATGGCATCATGCCAGTCATAAAAATGGCAGTACCTTTCATTCTAAATAGAAAATTAAAAAAAAAAAGATTAATTACCATTGAATTAGGGTTCTTCAAAGCTTGAATCCGCGTTTAAGTTTAAGCAAAACATACCTTATAATTCTTGCAGCCATAGAAGCGTCTCCCAGGATTCTCATCTATCCAAGCTATCCATCTAGGGGCTTTTTCATCACAATAACAGTGAATTTCTTCTCCTTCATAGTTCCATTCAACTGTGTAGCTTGAAGAAATTAACTTGTACCCTTTCAAATCCGAGCCAAATCTTCTATTTCCACTACAAAGGTACAAGAAATGGTTTAGATCTACTTGAAGTACACCATAAAACCCATTTGCTCAAACTGAACCCAAATTCCCCAAAGCGTACCTGGAAATACTTGAAGAACTCATGCTGACAACAAAACCCAATTTCGGTTTTAGGAAAGGAGAAGAACCTAAACCCTTGTTTTCCTTAACTGATCCGTGCAGAAATCAAGAGAGAGAGGAGAAAACTTTCAAGATCGTGAGATGGAGAAGAAGAGGTTTAATTGGGTTTTCATTTTTTTGCCCATCGTTTAATCGGGTTGCAAATATTAATTTTGGAGAAATTACCGTTATAAATAATTTTTTTCATTAGGTTTACGTTGTAAATGCCATCTGGGATCACGGCGTTAAGGGTTAACGGCGCGTGCATTTCACGTCCGGACGAAATCCTGATTTAGTACTAAATTGAGCTTTTTCAAAAACGTTTACTATGTATTTGAGCCAACTATTAGATTTGGTATGAAATTGAGATTATTGCAATAGGTTTGGTACCAAATTGAGATTTTAGCCCGAGTAAATGGTAATGGTTGATTCAAAGGTACAAAATCATGAGAAGCAGGTGATAGTCTGAACTCTGAATTAGTGAATTGGTCTCTTGAGCGGGAATTTCAAGTTGAAATGGGCTAGCAGCCCAAGACAGTAAAGATGCCCAACAAATCCAAGAAATAATCCGAAAAATAAAAAAAATTCTTGAAACGTTTTCTATTGTTCTGAGTTTTTCCATTTTTTTTTCTCTTTCTCCAGGTTCAATATACATATGCGAATGCATGAATTCCACGTAAATTGTTCTCTAGGAGGTCCTCGTGGCCTGGCCAGTGGACCATAAAACCATTCAAAATGAGATATAGAATCATAGAAGTAGAGACAGAGAGAAGAAAATTAACGTTTTACTTCGAGGCTTGAGCATTCAAAATGTATATCAAATTGGGACTAAAATAACAAAAATGTTGATGTAATTGAAAAAAGGAAACCCCTTGACATTCTTTCAGCAGGTACTAATCCATAGTATTCAAAATCCAAATAAGCATCCATGTCTTCATATGAAAAAGGAAAGACCCTCATAAAGCTTATTAATTGTTTCTCAATCCTCCAGCCACTACATGTTTGTTCCATATGGTTCAATGTGTTTTGTCAAGCTTGCACGAACAAAAGAGGCAAGGGCAGATGCCTTTCCATTTCAAGTTTGAGGGAGGTGATGACTTCTAGAATTTAACCAAAAAAATTCAGCTTCTTCATTACCTTTGCGTATGCGGCTGGTACTATAGCAGGTTGTCTGAGTCGCCGTTTTGATTTTTTTGACTGCATTAAACAACAAAATATTACTACTATGTAAGATGTCTCAAATTGGTTTTCAACATTCTTCATTCTATCTGCCACTAAGAAGAGTCAGAAGAATCTTTAAAATAAGAAAAGATGCAAATATAATTGTATTATGCTGGTTAAACTAGATAGAGGGGAATTGTTTTGAGATCATAATCTCCAACACTTCTTTTGGTAGTGACAAACATCTCTGAGGCATTGATTTTTTTAAGGCACATACTTGTATTTCCTGCAGTGAGACCATGATAAATAAACAAGCTGACTCTCCAATTAATCGACCCTCATACTTTCTTTTCACTTGATTATATCCATCCATATGCCTTGTACCTTTTCCCATGCACTAAGCTTTGCCCGTGATTTCCATTGGCTACAAGAATTTCCTGATGTGGGGATCGATACAAGGACTTTTAAGCACAACAATCCTGTATTCCAAAGAATAATGTTGCAACCCGGCCAAAACAGAATATTTCAGGAACTTTTCAGCCCAAACTTGAAAATTTTTCTCAAAACCAAGAAAGTCAACCACTAATCTACTTTGAAGTGTGATAACTTTTGAAACAACTTCATTAAACAAGGTTCTGTTTGATTGATGCTTTTGCTCTGTTCTTTTCTTTTCTACAAAAATGAATAGAGCCTAAACCTAAGAAGCGCTAAATCAACAGAAAACAACAACTGCAAACATACCAGAAGACAACCAAAAAAAAAAGTATCAAAGGAAATATAGACATGTAAAAGCACACACACCATGGCATCATTCCTCCTAGCCAGCCATAAACATTTGCCTCTCTCTACCTTTATATTATTTACCTTCTTTATCAATACTTGCCTCAAATCAGTGCTGCATAGCAAGGTGGAGACAATGCAGCAAAGATACATGGTTGTGATTTGATGCATTTCAACCATGTAGGGATTCAAAATTTACCAGAACACCCACAACCAGAGTATATAACTAGTATATCTTTAACTGAACGATCGATGCCCCAATTAGACATTGCAGCCCAGGTTACTACTCTTAAGAGAGCAAGGAAACTCCTCCGAATAAAGCCCCAACATGAAATCCACACATTCTGTTGATTTAAAACAGTTCACTCCAAAAAGGGCTATACTCACCGTTACACTCCCACAGAAACCAGTATGATACGTATATATTCTAGCACATTTAAGCAAGCAACTATGAAGGTTGAGCTCCAACAAACGAATTAAAAAGGCAGTTCAAAAGACTTCAGAAAAAGTATACTTCAAAAATCTAACATTGAAACATTAGCTGATTTCCTTGAACTCTTAAACAACCTGACCCTTTTTAGAGTTCATCACATGCACTTTATTCCTGACATTCACAACTATATTTATCCTTGATAATGTTGGAAGTTAGTGACTAATCCCAAGCAGACTTATTCTTTACCGATTACTAGTCTTACTAAATCAGAATTTCGGCAGCACTAAGAGCATATATAGAGAAATATCACCACATATATAAAGCATTTTCACAGCTCAAAAATAAACTCACATAAGAACATTAAAAGGGAGCAACACAAACATGGCATTACCTTCAAGTGTGCGTTATGTCTTTTGCCTTCCTTCCAGCGACGAATAGTCCCATCGCTCAGTGGCCTAAATCTGGACTTATAGGACCTAATCCAATTCAAATTAAACCATAAACCAAACAAATCCAGAAATGTTTTCCCAAAAGGAAGAAAGAAATTGCGACTGCAAAAAGCATAAACCTACGAATAAGATTTAATCTTAATTTTCTTGACTTTGGATGTACGTGGAGTCATAGGCTTCCTCCTCTTTGCTCGCTCTCTTGACGAAACATGCCGGACTTGGACCAACTAAAAGGAAAACAAAAAGTTAAACAAAATTTCGTTAGAAGCAATGAGAAATTTTCCATGCCCAAGAAAACGAAATTGAAGCGGAAGCTTACTGAGAGATGAAGGGGGGAAGAAGAGAATGAGTTGAGAGCAAGGGGATGCGATGCGGCATTGTTATTGATGAGGGATTTATTATGGCTCCATTTGCTTGGAATAGAATGGATTGGGGGAAGAGAAGAGTGATGGAGAAGACGACGAGAAGCGGATAGAGAGGGAAGAGTTTGGGTCGATTGAAGAGCCAAACACCGGAGTTTGGTGCACAATCTCTGCATCGTTTAATCGTTTCAGGCTACAAAAGAAAAATGCATCTTTGGACTTTGGGGGGTTCTAGGCTCTCTGTGATTTAGGGGATATAAAAGGGAGTGTTTGGGGCCTGGGATTAGCGTGACCCGGGATCTATTATAAGTTATCCCTTTCCTTTTTCTTTTTCTTATGGGAAAATTTTAAAAAATAGCATTCTATTAAGAATATTTCTTGCTTGGTTTAATGAAGTTAAAGAATTATTATTTGGTAAATCTCTATTAACAAACTTAATAAGAAGGACAAATGATATGAAACAATACCCTTTTGGAGTTTGGAGGACAAATCTCTATTTGGTAAATCTCTATTAACAAACTTAATAAGAAGGACAAATCTTGCTAAATCATAATTAAAGTTTAACCTAAAATGAAAATTAAGAATAATTGACAAATGGGAAATAGTTTCATTCCTTAGATTAATAAATTTCCAAATACAAACAGAATTCATCTTCATAAATGAATCATATAATATATAAAGTACTACAATTAACAAATATTAATAAATATGCTAATTTCTTTATCAACAGATAACATGATGTAAAAGTTGATGGATTTCCAACTTCCATTTCTCTGCCGCTAGGAACTCTTTAAAATAAGTAAACAGAGCTCTCCTGCAAAACCCGCCATAATAGAAATTAAGGAAACGGTGTCGCCATGTTGGCTATGGCAGAACCCAAAATAGGATTCTAATTTGAGTAAAAAATATGAAAAGATGAAAAACAATGATATGAAACAATACCCTTTTGGAGTTTGGAGTTTGAAAAGTTTCCTTCAATTTTCTTACTTGAAGAATCTATCATCAAACAACATCAAATCTTTGTCTTCGGAATGTTGGAATAACCTAAACCATAACCAAGGGCTCTTCTAACATCTTTCGTTCGAATTTCTCGCTGATTACCAACTTTGACAAATCGTGGGTGGGAAAAAAGGTCATGTTACTGCTAATATTTAAAAAGGTTAAAAAAATAATTACAATTTCCTTAAGTTTTTTTACCAAACTATACTATTTGAAAAACTTATTTCCCAAATTATAACAAATCATGCCACCTCAACGTATATATCATATTTTCTCTTTCTTTTATTTTTTTCTAAATAAAATAGAAAATAAAACTTAAAGGACCCTTAACGTTTAACGTGTCTAGTACCTCATCTTCTCCAGGCGACTTTCCTCTGCTGAATCTATCATGGCTTTTCTAAAACACCCAATAGAAAAGCCTAACCTGAAACCACCTTAGCCTCCTCCGATCTCGCCGTTCGACCACCATTGAAGCCCCAACTTCTACTATTATCTCCTCCTTTCCCCTAGCTCTGAAAGCCCTAAACTTCAAGAAAAATGGCATAACCAAAACTCAGAAATCCCTATTCTGACGAACTTGGCCGACGAACTATGATTTCGTTTCCTTCCAACTCCTTGGACAAAAGCCCTCAACTAATTTCAATTGATGGCTTTTCTAAAATTTTAATAGAAAATGAACTTGCTATGTTTTTGAATTTTCATTTAGTATTTGATTTATGTTTTTTAAAATGAGGTATTTGCTTTTCTAGGCATTTGGACCCATTTATTGGTGTTAAGGAATTGAATTATACATTCTTTGTGGGAAATATTTATATATATTCTAGATATGAGTTGAAGAGAGAGTTTTCTTAAATGGTTTTAGTCTTTTATAATCCCCCTGCAAATGGATTCTGTTTGGCCATTTTCATTTTCCATGGAGTCTCTGTCAAACTTCTTTTGTGCCAAGAGGAGGAGCTCGACTTGGTATCAGTGCCAAGGCCCAGAGGAAGCTTGCCAGGGAGATCAAGACTATCAAGGCTTTTGGTCTTATGCCTTTTACAACAATGGGTACAAAGAGGTTTGTTTTTGGAAGAACTATTGAAGGATTTAGATGAAGATTATGCATACGAGTCTCTTGATTTGGATCAAAGTGGTTTTTTCTTTTTTCTTCCTCAATTAAAAATGGGCTTAATACCCAAATTAGTCCCTTAACTATCCATTTTGGGACAAATTGACCCCTTAACTTTTTTTTGGGACAAATTGACCCCTTAACTTTTAAAAACAAGACAAATTAGCCCTTTTTTTGACGAAGCGTTCAACGTCCGGAAGGTGAGGGTGCGTTTGACTTCCGATTAAGGCGATTCTAGCGGCCTAAATTTATGATATGTCACTCTCTAAGGGATGTCGGTCTTATTCGCCTCATTTTCTTTGTTATTTTTTCTCACCTCCACAATCAGTAGATCTAGCATCCTTCAAATAGTGACATATCAGAAATTCAGCCCGTTCCAACGCCGAATAAGACCGCACCTTCTAGTCAAACTTTTAAATTTGACTCGATATCTGAAAGTTTTTGATTGTTTTTTTTTTCTCACCTCCCTGACCATCTGATTTTTCTTGTCGAGATCTTTCAAATGCCGCTAGAATCGCCTTAATCGGAATTCGGACGCGCCCTTACCTTCCAGACGTTAAACGCTCCGTAAAAAAATGGCTAATTTGTCTCGTTTTTAAAAGTTAAGGGGCAATTTGTCCAAAAAAAAAGTTAAGGGGCCAATTTGTCCCAAAATGGATAGTTAATGGACTAATTTGGGTATTATGCCATTAAAAATGCCGTCTAGTTTTTTTTTGGCAGAGAAAAAATGTTGTCTATTGTTGTTGATTTTTTTTAATTGTTTAATTAGAAAAGAAAAGAAAAGAAAATATTTCAAGTAGGCTTAGGTGGCAAAAATTGTTATAGTTTGGGAAATAAATTTAAATGTGTCATAGATTGGGAAATAAGTTTTTCAAATTGTATAGTTTGGTAAAATACTCCAATTTCCTTCTTATTAATTTTGTTAAGTATGATTTTACCAAATAATAATTCTTTATCTTCATTAGACCAATTAATTAATAAATATTCTTGGTAGAATGTCCTTTTTTTGAAAATTTCCCTTTTCTTTTTAATTTTTGGTATTACTAAATCCCTAATTTCAAACGCTTTCTTTGTGCAAAAAAAAATCCCTAATTTCAAAATGTCAAAATCCCTCCTCACTAGTCACTCCTCATTAAGTAATTCTATTTGTAGCACTAGTTACAATCATCTTAACTCTATAATAATGAACTAACATATTCTCCCTTGATTCTTCTTAAGAATATATATATATATACACACACACACACACACACAAGGTATTTTCCCGCACGCGCTACGCCGCGCGATTGATCGATGAATAATATTTAAATATAATTTTGGTAATGTGTGTTGTAATCTCAGCTTGCTTGGTACAATAGTATAAATTAGCAAACATATTATTGTTTGTTTCATGTATTCTGAAGTATTGAAACTTATACATAGTATAAAATGAATCCAGAAATTGTTTGCTTTGGCCTGTAAAAAGTAAGCAGATACAATATATTTATATATAAATATATAAACTTTGTAGGATGAATGAAGCTAGCTAATGTAATTCACACATAACTTTGTAGGAATAATGAAGTTCTTTGCATCACAGGTGTGTCTCTAAGTATGAAAAATTGTACAAAACTATAAAACAAAGGCATAGGCCTGTAATGTGCATCTAAAGAGAGAAAGATTTAATGGATTGGCAATCTTGTATGGGATTGGTTCCATCATTCGGACAACAGTTGCTGCTGGACCAGAATGAAAAAACATCGGACCTGCAAAACTAAAAGGCTCCATGTAATCTATGTATTGAAACCCAAACTCCAAGCTCTCCTGACCAATAGCCAAGCTTTTGGCTAAGAAAATAATTGCAGCATGAAAATTGATTTTTGTAGAGTTGAGGGGTTCCACCATGTTTTGAAGGAGGCATTTCCCTAATTTATCCACATGACATTAAAAAAAACCAAAATTGATACATATTCTCAAACAACAAATAGAATTGTAACTCATAGCAACACACAAAAAAAAAGGAATCAGTGGAATTATGTGAAGAAATTGATAATCGAAAAAGAAATTGGTTTGAATAGAATGAATTGATCTTATTAACAAAAAGGTAGATTACATATATATACATCTTGTGGTAAGGCTATGGTTCCTGCGGTAAGACTATATTTGGCAAGTTAATAAATGTACACGATACGAATCAATCTACATGATTTGAGGACACAGTAACATGATTTGCGGACACGTCAACATGATTTTCGGCTTCAATCTTGGATCTTGCTGTAAATACACAGTTGACTTATTTCATCACGCCCTCCTCAAGTTGGCGCGTGAAGATTCGCAACGCCCAACTTGAACACTAATGATTCAAATCGATCCTTGCCCAAGGCTTTGGTGAAGATATCTGCGAGCTGAGCACCAGTGGAGATCTTCCGAGGTGCAATCTCTCTTGATTGTGCCCTTTCCCGAACAAAATAACAATCCATTTCAACATGTTTGGTTCTCTCATGATAAACTGGATTAGCAGTAATATGTAAAGCCGCTTGATTATCGCAAAATAATGGAGTAGGTTCCGTCTGCGGTGATTGTAAGTTAGTTAACAACCACCGCAACCACAACAATTCACTCACTGTGACTGCCATGGCTCTATATTCTGCCTCTGCGGAAGATTTTGATACAACTTGCTGTCGTTTGGTGCGCCAAGAAATAGGAGAACCACCTAATGTGATGAAATAATCGATGCGAGATCTTCTAGTTGTGAGACAGCCTCCCCAATCCGCATCACAATATGCTGTCAAGAACAAATCACCCTTAGCTGATAATAAGATTCCTTGCCCTGGAGCCTTTTTCAAGTATCGCAAAACTCTCAATGCAGCATCCATGTGTTCCTGCCGCGGCGCACTAACAAACTGACTGAGAACATTTACTGCAAATGTAAGATCTGGTCTGGTAACCGTTAAATACAGAAGACGCCCAACTAAACGTTTGTATTGTGCTGCATCAATGATTGGACCATTGCTATCTGCTCGAAGTTTATGATTCTGTTCCATGGGAAATGCACTAGGTTTGCAGCCCTGCATTCCACTTTCCTCCAATATATCCAAGGCATATTTCCTCTGACTAAGGACTATCCCAGCAGGTGACCGTGCAGCCTCTATTTCGAGAAAATATTTCAAAGGACCTAAGTCCTTAATGCCAAACTTGTCATTCAGATAACTCTTAACTTCTTGAATTTTATCACCATTATTACCAGCAAGTATAACATCATCAACATATATCAATGCTGTAAGGAAAGTCTCACCTTTATCATAAAGGAATAAAGGGTGATCTGCCTTTGACTGCCGAAAACCCACATCTTCTAAGGCCTTGGTGAGTTTATGATACCAATTACGAGAAGCCTGCCGTAGGCCATACAACAATTTCTTCAATTTGCAAACCCTTGTTTCATTAGCTTTAGCAAAACCTTGAGGAATCTTCATAAAGACTTCCTCCTCCAAATCTCCATGAAGAAAATCATTGTTTACATCTAACTGATGAACTTCCCATCTCCTTTTGGCAGCAATAGCAAGTAAACATCGAACGGTAACGAGTTTAGCAACTGGCGCGAAAGTCTCATGGAAATCGACCCCTTCAATTTGAGTGAAGCCTTTTGCAACAAGTCTTGCTTTATAGCGCTCTATTTCTCCATTGGGTTTAAAACTTCACCTTATATACCCACTTAGAATCAATGGCCCTTTTATCCTGCGGCAAAGGTACCAAATCCCAAGTTCCATTCTCCTCCAGAGCTTGGATTTCTTTCTCCATAGCTTCCCGCCAGTGTTTATGTTTTACCGCCTGTGAAAAATGTTTTGGCTCATCATCAAAAATGATGGCCGCAAGGAAAGCTTTATGTGAGTGCGCAAATCTATCATAAGAGACATAATGTGATAAAGGATATACCGATGAGTCAGCTGAAGGAAGGGCAGGCTGTGTTGGCACAGTGGAGGGTGGCAATTGAACGTCAAAACCATCAAAGCGCTTTGGCTGCGTTCTCTCACGTGCACTACGTCGAACTTCTACACAACTTTGACCACTAATGGGCACTGCACTAGATACAACAGGCTCTTCGGCAGTAGACTCAGTTACGGTAGTTTCTTGACTTGCAGTGACTCCTGCTGTAATATCTCCTGCGGCAGTTTCAGGAATTTCTTCTGCAATGAACCTATCTACGGCATTGCCTAACCCTTTTACCTGCGGTAATGTCATGACCTCCTCACAATCATTATCCGCGACATTCAACACTGGTCTGCAGTATTCACCTCTTGCTGTTAACTCTGTTTCTCCTGAATAACAATCATTTGGCCTAAAAGGATAGATGTTTTCAAAAAATGTCACATCTCTGGATGTGTAAAACTTTCTTTCTTTAAGATCATAAACACGATACCCCTTTTGCCCATTGGGATATCCAACAAAGGCACACGGCTTTCCTCTTTCACTAAATTTGTCTCCCCTTTTGCTATTATCATGAGCATAAACTAAGCAACCAAAAACTCTCAAATGATCATATTCAGGTTTCTTGCCAAACAACATCTCAAATGGGGTTTTATTGTTAATTACCTTAGATGGTAGTCTGTTGATGATGTAGGTGGCTGTAAGAACACATTCTCCCTAAAAACGAATTGGTAAATTTGCTTGAAATCTCAAGGCTCGTGCTGTTTCAAGAACATGTATATGCTTTCTTTCAACAAACCCATTCTGCTGCGGAGTGTCTGTGCAAGATGTTTGTAAAACAATGCCATGTTCCTTATAATAATCAAGCATGCAATTAGATTGAAACTCGGGCCCATTGTCAGTTCTTATCTGCTTAACCTTTTTACCAAATTGGGTTGCTATCATGTTACAAAACATAATCAAGTAATGACTAACCTCAGATTTATATTTCATCAAATATACCCAAACTCCTCTACTAAAATCATCAACAATTGTGAGAAAATAATGTGCACCTGAGGAAGATGCTGTTTTGTAACCACCCCAAATATCACAATGAATCAAATCAAAGTAAGAAACTGATTTTATTCCACTAATAGAAAAGGGTAATCTGGTTTGTTTAGCACGTAAACAAGAATCACAATTCAAAACATTTTCACATACTACTTCGCAACAACTAAGCTGAATCTGCTGTATCTTTTCATTTGATGCGTGACCAAGCCTTCTGTGCCAAACACTAGAATCCTTTCCTTTATTGACTGACATTGCCACACCTCCATTGCGCACCGGTTCAAGGTAATAGAGACCATCTCGAAGCCTACCCACTCCAATCAGCCTCCTCGAAAGTAAGTCCTGTATTACACAAAAATCCGCAATGAAGATTAGTGTACAATTAAGATCATTTGTCAATCTCCCAACATAAATCAAATTACATTTAAAATCTGGAATATTCAAGACATGATCTATTTTCATTCCATTGGGAAGTTTTACTTTCCCAACGCTTTTAACAGGAATTTTGTCTCCATTTGGAATGGTAACAGGAGATCCTCCAATTGCTTTCTCAATTTCCGCCAAAAGTTCACCATTATTTGTGATGTGATCTGTTGCTCCAGAATCTATCACCCAAGATTTATCAGTTTCAATCTTACCAGCCATGTTGACTGCGGAAGTTGTTAACCGCTGTGTCTGTTTTCGAACTTTCTCCATCAACATTCAAGAATTGCACAAGCTTTGCTAATTGTGCCTGTGTCAATCCAGGAATTGAAGTCATCTCAGATTCAACTTGAGCTGCCTTCGGGAAAGTTCTGTGGTTTACCGTCTGCCCCCATTTTTCTTTCTTATCCCGCAGGTTTTTACGCCACCCCGCAGGATATCCAATGATCTCATAACATTGATCTTTTATATGTCCCGACTTCTGACAGTGTCCACACCTTGCAGCAGGATATCCAATGATCTCATAGCATTGGTCTTTCGTGTGCCCCACCTTTTGGCAATGTTCACACCTTGGCTTGTCTTTCTTTCCAAATCCTCGGTTCCCTCCATCTTGGCCTCCTTGCATTTGGAACGCCGCCGCCTCAGCAATGGGTTTGCGGTTCGCCGAGATCTGTTTTTGTTGTTCATCTTCCGCAACCAAATGATATGCATGACCAAGACCTAGAGTTGGTTTAGTGCTCAAAATCTGAGTTTTCACTATTCCAAACTCATCGTCTAGTCCCATGAGAAAATCATATAACTGTTCCTTTTCTCTCATATCCACCAGTTGTTTCGATATGTTGCATTTGCATCCATTACAGACACATTTCGGCAGTGGGAAAATTGACTGCATCTCGTCCCATAAACCCTTCAGTTTTGTGTAATAAGAAGATATTGACATTTTCTCCTGCCGCAAAAGTGTAACCGCTTGCCTGATCTCATAGGCCCTTGGATCACTCCCTTTGCCGAATCTTTCTTCCAAATCAACCCAGATTTCTCTGGCTGTGCTAGCGTATCTCACGCTTCCTCTAATATCTTTACCCATAGCACTCTTCAGCCATCCTTTCACCATAACATTGCACCGCATCCAGTGCTGCAAGTTTGGTGAATCCACTCCTGGCCTCGGAATTGTGCCGTCTACAAAACCAATCTTGTTCTTGGCGAACAATGCATTGCTTATATCGTTCACCCACTCCCCATAATTCCCATCATGAAGGAGATCACTAACGTAGATCTGCCTCGAGTTGTCGAAGGCATGCAAATAGAACGGAGACATCACATCTATCTCAGTCGACTGGCTACCGGCGGAAGTAATTTCTTCCAAATCTTCGGTGCTCTTCGACATGATTTTAGTAGGGTGGGTACCAGGATTTAGGCTCTGATACCATGAAGAAATTGATAATCGAAAAAGAAATTGGTTGGAATAGAATGAATTGATCTTATTAACAGAAATGTAGATTACATATATATACATCTTGTGGTAAGGCTATGGTTCCTACGGTAAGACTATATTTGGCAAGTTAATAAATGTACACAATACGAATCAATCTACATGATTTGCGGACACGGTAACATGATTTGCGGACACGTCAACATGATTTTCGGCTTCAATCTTGGATCCTGCTGTAAATACACAGTTGACTTATTTCATCATTATGAAAAGCAAATTCAATCAACAATCAATAAAACAAACAAATGAAAGGCGAATTACAAACAAATGGGCCAACTCATTTCTCCAGATCAAAAGGATAAAACATGTGAACCTTAACTGCTTAATTTGAAGCAGCCATTATTGTTTCACCCATTAAATCCTTAAAGACTATAGAAAAGGGATTGAGAAACTTGAATTACCACAAAGCAACAACAACAAGACAGATATCCAAAGAATAAGTAATTCAGAATAAAGACAAATTGCAGCCTTAAAAATTAATCTTATTACTTACATGGAGGGAAGCATGAGCATGGAGTTCATTGGCAGCTTTCATATCATTGAGGTGTCAATTGAATCATTATTGCCATAATGAATTGCAGCTCATATTAAGGAATTTGAGCAAATCACTTGCAACTTGGACAACCCATAAATACACATCTGAACCTGTTGAATCATAAGTTTAAATTAAGTGAGCAAACATTGCTTGGTTTAAGGGAAAATAATACATATAAATATTTGAAAAATTCATAGATACTCATAGTCAATCTCCTCTCTTTCTAATCTCAGTCATAGTAGCCAATCAAAAAGCAAAGCAGGCATAAGCTCAATCGGTTTCTAGCAAGGGAAATTGGAAAAAGGATCAATCAATAGAATAAAAAAAAACATCAACAATATAAACGAAAATGACTAAGTAAAAATAAAGCACCTATCTTTCTGAACTTCTCGACCATTGATGCGAAGACTGAAGACGCAAGGCAAAGGGGAGGAAATTAGAAGAGAAAAGAAACCACACAATAATGGATGGGAACAAAGGGGGAAAGTGGAATAAGGAATAAAAAACAGAAAAGATTTCAGGAAAACATACCAATTCTTTATAGCAGGAAGTAGATGAAAGGAAAAGAAGAAAGAAAAAATAGGGTTTCTTTCTAATTATTTAAGAGGAAGGAAGATGAGGAAGAATCAGAATATAGAAGAAGAAAAGGAGATCTGTGAAAGAAATGAGAGAGAGAGAAGAGGAAGAAGATTCGAGAGATAGAGAATGCAGAAAACAAAAAAGAAAAAAGAAAAGAAAAACATTACAGAAAGGGAAAAGGAGTGGAGAGAAATAAAGGAAAAAAAAAGAACCCTCTAGAACCGTTGAGAACAATTAATAATATCTGGAAGCAGATTCTGTTCAACTGGAACAAATTTTCTGTTAAATTGGAGAAAATCTCATCCAAAATTGTTAAAACAGAGCAAAACGAAAACAAGGCAGAAGCTAACGAATGAACCGGGAGAGAGAAGGGGAAAAAAGAACACGCGTCAACCCATTATTCAACAAAAAATGAAGTGAAGGACGAAAATGACCCCGGCTAACAGTGCAAAATAGTAACCCAAATTAACCACAATTAAGAGAAGCAATTACTGCTAAGTAATTTTAAATCCACAAATAGTAGGTGGTTTACACACACACACACACACACACACACACACATGCCTTTTAGATTATAAAATTAGAACATCCTAATTGTGAAATTTTATATACTTCTAGAATTTGAAAGAAGTTTGTAATCCCATGAAAAAAAGAAAGAAGTTGTAATTCAATCCTATTGCCAAAAATGTTCGAAATGAACTTCATTTTTAGGGATAATGCAAGTTCTACTCTCCCATTTGGTTTGTAACCCTAATCCCATGATTAATGGTGCAAAAGTATAACTGAATAGTTCTTAACTACTTCCACATAAACTCTTGAATGCAAATATTGTGAATTTAGATAATGAATATTAGATGGACTTCTTTTGACTTAAAATTTTGGTATTCTTTTTTTTTTAAACTCTTGAATTCAAATTTTGTGAATTGAGACAATGAATATTGGATAATTTTCTTTCAATTTAAAATTTGATATGACTCAATTTTTTTTTGTATATCAAGTTATTTATCTAGAAAGCAACAAATGCTTATAAAGTAAAAAAGAGTTCAAAAAGGACGATTTACAATTACGACAAACATACAAAACAACTAATTACTCAAACCTTAAATCTGGTATAACCAAGTTCTAGCTAGAACATAAACTCTAATTGACATAATCCGGAGCTACTCTTGCTACACCATGAAACTTGAATTTCACAACATCCTTAACCTATTTAAAAATAGACTCTACTAGGCTATGGAGCTTCCTAAAAACTCTAGCATTTCTTTCAATCCATACATAGTAACAACAAGTAGTTCATGCCAACTTCAAAATGGTAGTGAGGAGAGATTTACCTTTGAATCTAGAAGCAACCCAATCAAATTCAAAACTTCAGTCATGTGCTTGTCAAGAAAAGTCACAAGTGGTAAGAACTTTCTGACAAATTTCTCTAAAGTAGCTACAAGTAAAAAACAAGTGATCGTGGGTTTCAGTATGATGTCCACAAACTAGACACTTCATAAAATCCATCTTCATACCCCATTGTGCAAGTCTATCTCTAGTAGGTAACCTATTTAAATGTACCGGCCAAGAAATAAATGAACATTAGTTTAGGAACATAAAGTGGAAAACATACTAGTTTCTGAGTGTCTATGTCTCAACCGCTCATAAGCTAATGCAATTTTATATTTTCCACCAGAAAAGTGCCATGCTCATTGTAAAACTTCTACTAATAGTCTAAGCGGCTAAATACTCAATTCAGGATATAACGTTTGGGCCAAAATTCAATTCAGGATACACCGTTACCACTTTTGTCAATTTAGGATATACCGTTGTTGTTTTGCTCCAATTCAAGCAAAATAGCTATTGGATGCTGTGTGTGAACAACACGCGCTCTGACATGCTGACGTGTCAGAATGCTATTGGATGACGTGTCTGAAAATGGAATTTTCATATTTTTGTAAATTTAAATAAAAATTGATTTTTTTCAATAAATCAGCGTCTCTTTCTTCTCCTTTTAACCTAAACAAAAGCAAAAAATCTTCTTAACCCAAACAAAAGCAAAAAAAAATTCGGTATATATTTTTTGATTAAACATATACTTGTAATAAAAAAATTATGGTTTTCAAAACCCAAAAAAAAACAAATTATGGCTTTAAATATTTTTGTTTTTTTTTTGTCGGAATTTTTTTTGTTTGGTAAAAATAACTTTAGAAATACTGCTATTTATAATTTATAAAGAGGAGTTAAAGAACTAAAATTTTGTTTGAATAATTGGAATTACATGAAAAACATGGAATTACATGTTTTGTCAAAAAAAAAAATGGAATTACATGAAAAACAATCAGAATGCAAAAATTTTACCACCAAAATTTTTGCCTACAAACTCCCAAACAATAATCCCAAGAATCTGAAAAACATCTCTTATAAACAAAAACTAAGCAAAAACTTAATACTCCTTTACCACACAAACCTGGAAAATTTCAAAACAAAACCTAAAGTTTTAGATTGCAGGAACTTTACAAGCCTTTTTCTTATCATGAGTTGGACCCCTTTACCACACAAATCATCATTACCAATATTCCCTACCAGTCCCTCAAGATTCAGATGAACCTGCAGACAACCACAAAAGTCGCAGCAATCTTTTTTCTGATCATTATGCTAGTCATTCTGGTACAAACAAAAAAGTACCAAAACAGCCAATAAACCCAAAAGATTCAGGTTTGAATATTTGAACAGAGAGATGCTAATAGAGCATTCAAAAAACCCAACAAGACACATTTAATCTTGGAACCATCTTCTCAGAAAAGTACCAAATCCCTCCACCCTAGCCACCGCTCCCATTTGAGGCATCGCCTCCATCACTGCCTCCCACTAAGCCCAACCTGTTAACATTTCTCTCTTTGCTCTACCATCAACCCTCCCTTTGACAGTGGCAATCGCGAGCCCTTCGATGCACAAGTGAAAAGGGAAACCCTAGAATCAAAGAGAGAATGGGATTGGGACTTAGGGGAGAGTTTTAGGGATTAGTGAGAGATTAGGGATTTCAAGTTTCTATGGGCAAGTAAAATCGAAAAAGAATGGATCGAAGTTAAATGGAGGAAGAATGGATCGAAGAGAAATTGAAAAAGAATGAAAGAGAGCGTGGAATCTGGGATT
This sequence comes from Corchorus capsularis, assembly GCA_001974805.1. Taxonomy (NCBI): domain Eukaryota; kingdom Viridiplantae; phylum Streptophyta; class Magnoliopsida; order Malvales; family Malvaceae; genus Corchorus; species Corchorus capsularis. Next base: position 24,642 of record AWWV01009147.1, read on the forward strand.
AGGATTATGAATGATGAAGGGATAGCTTTTTATCCCTTTTTTTACTAGTTTTTCTTAAAAAAAATATTTTTTTTTAAATAATTTTAAACTATTTTTTCTTTTTTTTTTCAAATGCCACGTCGTTATTGTTTTTTTCAAATGCCATGTGACTATTAAATTCCACGTGGACTAGGTCACGCGATGAAGGGAGCGCGCAAAGGCGTACTTAAGGGGGGGCAGGCAGGGGCCATCCCCCCCCCCCCCCAAAACTTTGCAAACCCCAAATAGGGGTGAATTTATTCCACTGTGACCCCCCCCCCCCTCCCTTATCATTTATGTTTTATACTTTACAAAGATTAGTTATGGGTTTGGTAAAAAAAAGTTATGGGCCCTATAAACCTTGGATAAAAATAATTTATTTTGGCCCAGTTTTTTAGTAAGCAAAACAAAAGTATGACCAAATCCAATATTTAATAGGTTAAAGCTTAAAGGTGGAATCCTCATATAAATAGGATAAAAATTATCCAATTACAAAAAGGAGAAGGATTAAGTTGTTGCATTATAAATAGCCATAACCCTAAGCATAATTGTATCATAATATTTTTTTTCTTTTCAAGTTTTTCTTTATTGGTGAAAATCATTTCAAGTTTTTTTTTATGAGCAAAAATCGTTTCAAGTTTCAACAGAAAAAAATCAAAGTATAGGCGTATAGCAATTAGCATTCAAGCACCAAATTTAGAAGTCCATCACAACAACAATTCCGTATTGGATTATCCAGGTTTGTATACTTTAATTCTTTAATTTTATTTAAATATACTTTGTCTTTGGTTTATTTGTAGTTAGTAATTTATTTAAATTTTGTTAAATATTTTTTTAGCTATGAATTCAAGAACAATAGATTCTTTTTTCAAGAAAAAGAATACTCAAAATCTAGATGCAACCCTAATACTCAAAATCTAGAGTTGAACCTGAAGAAATAGATTTGTTGAATTTGGAACAGGATCCTGGATTGCGCAAGCAAATATATGACTATCTGGTTAATTTACATGATGAAATTCGGAGAGCTTATATAAGGGATGGACCATATCAACCATGTTTAGCAGAATATCCTACTTCTGGTTCAGAAAAGAATCGTCGTCGTTTCCAAGCAACATGGTACAAAGACTTTTGGTGGTTAGAATATTCACCTTCTAAAGATGCAGCGTTTTGTTTCCCATGTTTTCTCTTTAATAACAAGCCAACTGGACGCTTAGGATCCACTGCATTTACTCATGATGGATTTAATAATTGGAAAAAAGTAAATGCAGGACAAGATTGTGCGTTTCTGAATCACATGGGAAGAACTCCAAGTTCAGCACATAATAATGCAGTGAAAGATTATTCAAATTTAAAGAATCAAGCTCAAAATATCATAGCATCGCTTGATAGGCAAACAAAGGAGCAAGTTGCATCTAATCGTCTACGTCTTAAAGCCAGCATAGATGTTGTACGATGGTTAACGTTTCAGGGATGTGCTCTTAGAGGTCATAATGAAAGTTCGAGTTCAGAAAATCGTGGAAATTTTCTTGAATTGCTAAAGTTATTAGAGTCATATGATAAAAAGGTTGAAGATTCTTTGAAAAATGCTCCGCAAAATGCTACATATACTTCTCCAAAGACACAAAAATATATTTTGGAAATTTTTGCCAGTAGAGTACGAAAGGCAATTCGTGAAGAAATTGGTGATGGAAAGTTTTGCATTCTTGTGGATGAAGCAAGAGATGAGTCAAAGAAAGAACAAATGGCAATTGTCTTAAGGTTTGTTGATAAAAAAGGGATTCTAAAAGAACGTTTTTTTGATATTGTCCATCTTAAAGATACTGCAGCATTGACTTTGAAAGATGAGATTTGTAATGTTCTATCTCATCATAGATTTGACATACAAAATCTTCGAGGTCAAGGATATGATGGAGCAAGCAACATGCGTGGAGAGTTTAATGGCTTACAAGCTTTGTTCTTGAAAGAATGTCCATATGCTTATTATGTTCATTGTTTTGCTCATAGACTTCAATTAGCTTTGGTTGCAGCAACTAGAGAAGTGGTTCAAGTACACCAATTTTTTAAGGACTTGGTTGATATTGTTAATGTGTTTTCTACTTCTTCCAAACGACATGATCAATTGCAAGACGCTCAAAAGGCTGAAAAAGAGAGGTTAAGTTCCATTGATGAATTGGAAACTGGTACAGGTATGAACCAAGTTGGTACTTTACAACGTCCTGGTGACACTCGATGGAGTTCTCATTTGAATTCAATTACTAGTTTAATGGGGATGTTTAAACCAACAAGCACTACTCTTGTAAGGATTAAAGATGCTGCAACTAATAATTATTCCCAGCGAGGAGATGCTCATCATGCATATACTAGATTGACATCTTTTGAATTTGTTTTCATTTTGCATGTGATGAAAGAAGTTATGGGGATTACTGATCATCTTTGTCAAGCTTTGCAGCGTCGTTCTCAAGATATATTGAATGCCATGAATTTATTCTCAACAACAAAAAAAGTCAATCCAAAAGTTAAGAGAGAATGGGTGGGATGATTTGTTGAAGAATGTGATAACTTTCTGTGATCAATTTGATTTGGATGCTCCGGATATGAATTCTAGTTATATTGTAGGTCATGGTCGTAACAAGAAGAACCGGAATGTTACAGTGGAGCATCATTATCGAGTAGATATATTTTTTGCTGCAATAGATACTCAACTACAAGAGTTGAACAATAGATTTAATGAGCATGTTGTCGAGCTTCTTACTCTTACTGCAAGTTTAGACCCCAATGAGTCTTTCAAATCATTTGATGCTGGAAAAATTTGTAGTCTTGTGAAGAAATTTTATCATGAAGATTTTACCGAGCAAGAGAAAGAACGCCTTCCATTTGAGTTGACACATTATCAACTTGATGTGTGTCAGCATCCTGATTTGAAAAAAGTATCGTCTCTTTCTGAACTTTGTAGAGGATTAGTTGAAAGTGGAAACTCTATTATGTATCCACTTGTTGATAGACTGATTCGTCTTGTATTGACTCTTTCGGTTTCTACTGCATCTACAGAACATGCTTTTTCAGCTATGAACATTGTGAAGACTCGACTTCATAGTAAGATGGATGATGATTACTTAAGAAATTCTTTGACAGTCTACATTAAGAAAGAAATTGTGGAGCAATTTGATTGTGATGCCATAATTGATGATTTTAGTAAGATGGAAGAACGGAGCGTGCAATTTAAATAACATTTTTTTTATTTTTTTTATATCCTTCTTGGTCGTCTATTTATATTATATTTGTTTTGTATACTTTATTTAATAAAAAACGTATTTTATTTTTACCCAAAAAAGTTCAATATATATTTCGCCCCCTCCAAGAATTTCCTGGGTCCGCCCCTGGGAGCGCGTGTCTTTAAAACAGACGGCCCCGTCTGATTTTCTCTGAATTGACAGGGTCCGATAACGTTATATCCTAAATTGACACAAGTGATAACGATGTATCCTGAATTGAATTTTGACCCAAACGTTATATCCTGAATTGAGTATTTAGCCAATCTAAGCTTTAGTAATTTCTTGAGGCTCCAAGTAAGTTCATAATATTTCTACCTTTGACTCAATTTTAAATTATTTGATATTCAACTTTCAATATGATTGTTGCAGTAAATTAGATATTGAGTGTTGCAGTAAATAACTACTTCTATGTCAAATATTTCTTTATATTATTGTAGGACCAATTTTTTCAAGATTTAAGAGGAAATGTTGATTCTAATAAAAAAAATAAGAGGAAATGTTGAAATTTATTAAAAAAAAAGGAAAGGCTGAAAAACTTAACTTAATTGTTTGAGAAATAAGTACTTTTTCAATGTGCATACTTAAAAATAATCTGCATACCTAAGTCTTTCTTTTTCTTTTTTTTTTTAGAATCGTTTAAGTCTTTAACAAAGCAACTTGTATATAACGAGGCAGATATATGATCATAAAATTTCTACCGGCACACAATTTAACTTAACTAATATTATGCTCTTAGCATATACACATGGATGCTTGTCTTGCCAAGTTGAGAGTGATTAGCTATCCGTGGTTCTTTAATAAGTCAGATTAAGCAATTAATTTCTTTTTTCTCTTGTATTTATGTAAATAGAATAGCCAATTGTATTGCACATTTAGCCCAATATGACTGTCTTGTAGGGGTTATGTTTGGTGTGGCCTTCCACTAGTAACCCAAATTATTTTAAGTTTCAATGAATTTGCAGATGTTTCCTAAAAAAAACAATCACATGCAACTTTAACATCGAAAACAATCAGGAAAAAAACAAACAAACAAACAAAAAAGAAAGAAAGAAAAGGCACCCCAGCCCATAAACAATAGTTGTTACATTTGCCAAAAATCATTTCCAAAGAATTATTGATACAAAAGAAAATTAACTTCAACTAAAAGTTTTAAATCACAAATCAGGTAATTATTCTTTCTTTTACAGAACTCTCTATGCAGCTTCCTCACCCATTGGCTCTTTCTTCTCATTGTCATCATCACCATTATTGCTAATGCTAATACTATTATCCAAGGGCAAGGCCTTGGCGTTGGCCGGCGAAGAAATCGTCTCACTGCCTTCACTGACGAGCCCTGCGGCCACAGCTCCTCCAACATCACTAATGTTGCCATAAATTGAGACCACTATCGCAACCGCACCAGTGCAGAACGCAGTTCCAAAAGAACTTCCAACGTTCCCAGCAGCGGATCCTGAGGCCACCGCGAAGCCTAAACAAGTACCCACCATTTTCACCCACGAGTACCAAATTGCAAACGCACCTTCTTTCCCAGACGGTGAAGAATCCATCAATAAAACTCGGCCGAAAGCATGCAACGCCCCCATGGATGTGCTCTGCACTGCGGCAAAAAGCAATATATGATGTTTCTGCCAGTTTTCCTTTCGGAATTGAAACCCAGTCCCTGAAGTTACTAAAGATAAGATGAGTCCAAGAAGATGCATTTTCACAGCGTTTGCCTTTAAAACAAGCTGAAGTGGTTGCAGTAATGGCAGAGAAACAGAGGGGAAGAGGAAATAAATAAGCCAGAAACAGAGCAAAAGCGCAGGCTTGAGGCAGAGTTCACCAACCAAATAGAGTAATCCTCCGGTGAAAATGCACATGGATGTGAAGGAAGAAAGCCCAACAACAATAAGGCTCACAAATCCATGATGATACTTAAAAATGGAGAAAACGTGGTCTTTTGTTACAGGATAGGTAACGGTTGCCCCAGACCTTAAGGAAAAGACATGAACTATTCCAGCTAGCCACTTGAGTCCACTAAAAATGGAGACAACCCAAAGACCAGTAAATATATCATGAATTCGAAGCATGTAATACACGAATGCTGCTATTATAGCTGATCCAAAGCAACCAGCAGCCGTGGAATAAAGCGACAGCCAACTTGATATACCTCTTCGAACTGGGAATTGATGTCTTTGAATCGCCGGCCCTGTAAAGCCTCGGACCATTAGGCCATAATGGCGAGTGTGAGAGGCAGTAGCAATTGTAATAGCAATCACAATGGGAATAATATATAGCGCGAAGATCCATGTCGTTCTGAAGAATCCGACAGGCAGACAAAATAAGGCGCCAATGGCAGTTGCTGCTCCGGAAATAATCAGTTGGCTCTGGCCATGGTCTAGGTTGGTAGAAACGAAGCGGAAAGCAGGGGTGGCCAGAATTAGACCCATCGCCCAAGAGATTGAAATCCACTCCAAAGGGGAGATTTTTGAATCGCCGATGGAGATTGAACGGCGTGTAAGTCGTGCATACCTGCAATTAAAAGCATAGATTGTGAATTTTCTTGACGAAGTTTCAATGTTTCATGTGAGTAATCAATATATATAGGCTAATTGTTCAATTAAACACAAAACGTTTCAATTTAAACTTAATTTGGAGTAAAATCTTTTAATTTGGTTGATTGTGGCAATAGGATTTAAAAATAGGTTGAATTCAATACATTCTGAGACACAACCTTTTTGTGTGGTTCGTTAGAATTGGGACAATTGTGCCCGTATTTTACGTGATTGTCTCGAATTGAACTGGTTTTGAAACATTTTACCCCTAATCAATCAAATTAAAAGGTTCTACATGGAGTTGAAATGTTTGTCATAAATTGAACAATTAGCCATATATTATAAAGCTACATATACAAGTCAAATAGCACTTACAGTTGCATTTGGTTGATCGTACAAGTCAAGCCCTTGGAGCTTATGGTCCATCCTTGGGGAGGCATCGATGGCAAATCAACTATTTTACCGATGATGAGAGAAAACACCATGGGAATAAGAGCTGTATGAACAAAGTAAGAGCAGAGTTCATACGCATACCAAGCCCAAATTTCAGGTCTAGAAGGTTTAGGCTCCAGCCTTGCATATGCCGTGTAATCCTCCTTAGTAGTCCTCTCTATTTTCATCGAAATGTCCTGCATGTCGGAAGGCGACCGATTTATACCGTGATCATTTGATATTGCCGGTGGGTGGAACTCATGATTGCTGTGAATTTCAGAACTTTCTTGATCTGCCATGTTGCTCTAGGCAATACGAAGGATGGCAATTTTTAAAGGACTAATGAAATTGAAAACAGAGAGGTGATTGAAGGGAAGAAGTTGGCAGAAGAGTTAATATAATTGTTGGGTAACGAAGGTCGGCAGTCGATTGGCACTAAGCAGAATTGTAGAGGCGGTGAAAGGAAGAGGTTGACATATATATGAAAATGAACAATGTTTTGGAATTATGAGATTCAAAGAGAATATTATAAGAATAATATGTTCATTATCAGCTCAGCTGGTGTGAAAATTTCAAGAGTTCTTTGCAGAGGCAAGCCTCGTTATGTTCATTCTATGAAATTCCAGCCATACAGGGGATATTATTTGGTATCATTCTTTGACTCATATAGACATTGTCTTTATTCAATAAATCAAAGATTTGAACAATGAAATTCTTAGTCTACTCTTTTCTAGTTTTCTTAATACAAAAGGGACAATAAAAACTGCTCCAGCCTCCATGTCTAACGGTATAGACCAGTACATTGTTTAGTGAACTCAAATTGAAAATGAGATTTGAGTTCAAGTTTGGGTATTACTTATTATTATTTTTTTTTTGGCATCAGTTTTGGTATTACTTGTTTAGAATTATTACTCCATTATATGCAAGAATTATTGCCGTCGTTTTTTTGTATTCTCATTTCTCAAGCCCTTTGGTATATGAGATTAATCCCTTTCGAGGGTGTGAACTTTGGATGGATTGAATTTATGTTTTCACCCTTACCACAGAAGCGGCTATACTACTTTTTTTTTTGGCTTACTACCTCAATTCAATCACTCATTGTTATTGCCTTTATTGATTTTATATTTCATTATATTATTGCTTATGCTTTATAAGATGTAATGTAATGGGCTGAGAGATGCCAAAGGAGGCAAGGACACTAAGTTGAGGCTGTGATTATTTCTGTCAAGATGAACTTAAGCTTAACCCAAGAGTTGAACCCAATTAAATTTTAAACTTAAGGATTCCTTTAGCAGCCCATCTAAGCCTGCAATGCGAGCCTCACCAATAAACTATTTAGGGTTGGACAAAGTCCAACTTAATCTGCAAGGTATTTTTTTTTAAAGGATGAAAATTGAAAGTAAGATAATTAATGCACGCCACTTTTTGCAATAGTAGTTTTTAACTTGTAAAACTCTCCTCCCTAGAAGGCTAGAACCCTAGTCAAGTGAGTTTACTAAGGAGTACCAACTCCACCGCCCTTACCCAAAATGGACAAAGATTAAGATTTCCACTGCAGACTGCAGAGTTCATAATTCAGACCAATCACCAAACACTTGCACATTTTCCCCTCTTGCTTTTAAGGAAACAGCATCAACCTCTTCTGTTTTAAAGCGCATCACAAAGAACAAATTAAAAAGTTCTAATTGATGCAAATATGGAAAAAAGAGAAGAAATTTGCACCCAAAAGGGGGAGAAAAATCAACATAGCTTAAATCTTTCAGGATTTATTAGAGATTCCAAAAGTTTCAACTTTTGTTAATTAGGGGAATAAATCAAATTTCTTTTTGTTCATCAATGGAATAATAAGGCATGTTTAGCTTTTTTCCTTTTTGGAGGGAAACGAAATAAAGATTACAAAAAGATGAAGAATCATATCTTTAATCCCTACCTATACCTATCTTTATTATTATTTTCTGTGTTATGACTTTATCATTTCTGGGTAAGAATAATCAAAATTTTATTATAGCCGGATTTTAGGGCATTGATGTGGGGGCAAGGGTAACTTTGTCATGATCACAATTCACATCCAACTAAGGAATAAAGAAAAAAAGAAAACTGAAAAGGACCCAATTGACAAATAGTCCCCTTTCACGTTCTTAAATCCTCAGACTTTGACAAGAAAACAAAAGATTAATTACAATCAACACATGAGAAAGGGAACCCAAACAAACCCTTACAATTTACAAAAACAACAAAAACAAAACCAATCCCCAAAACCAAAAGCATGCCCCTGCCCATCATAATCATCCCACCATCTCTTTCTTCCAGCACAACAAACATTAAACAACAGTCTTTGGCTATCACATTCACATGCACATGCTCATCAAGACTCTTCCTTTTATTTAGTCAAAATAAACAAGAACCCAATTGAATTACATAAATTATTAATAACCCAATTAATTATTATTGAAGTTAATTATAGCAGAATCAAGGCCAGCAGCCTTGACAGATCAAAATCCATCAATTTCCCACTGAAAGAAAAAAAAAAAAAGGAAATTATATAAAACTACTTAGTCTAGAAAATAATCAATTAATATTCTTTCCTTTCTGTTACTTCCATTCTATTCTTACATCAGCAGTCACAAACTTTGGACCATTAGGTTGCTTCTTTCCCTATCCAACTTTTGTGTCTTTCTCCTCTTTTCCCTGCCTCAAACTTTCACATGTTTTGTTTTTCTCTGTAGTCTCTGTTTTTGCTCTGCTTCCTTTTTGCTCCAATGGCTACTCTTGCTGATATTGGGGTGTCGGCCTTAATCAATATTCTCACTGCATTTGCGTTCTTGTTGGCTTTCGCTGTGCTTAGAATTCAGCCAATTAACGACAGAGTTTACTTCCCAAAATGGTATTTCAATGGAGCAAGAACCAGCCCCAGAAGCAGGGGTGGGAATTTTGTGACAAAGTTTGTCAACCTCAATGTCATGACTTATCTTACTTTCTTAAATTGGATGCCTCAAGCTTTGAAGATGAGCGAGACTGAGATTATCAACCATGCTGGCCTTGATTCCGCCGTTTTTCTCAGAATCTATACTCTTGGGTACTCTGTTTTGCTCTTTTCCTTCACTTTCTTCTCTTTGCTTGTGATTATTCTGCTGTTTCTTTTGACAGAAAGATTGAATTTTGCACCATAATTTGCATTCTTTCTAGTTATGCACATTCCGGTCAAACAAAAAACTGAAACTTTACCCTTTTTTTTTCTCCCTTTTCCCGAGAGTTCTAACTTAACGCTTGCCACTATTTTGTTTTATGCTTTTTATGTTCTTTTCTACTTAATTCTGGGTTAGTATTTGTTCTTAAGCAAATCTGTTGAATTTGAATGTTTATATAAGAGAGTTTCAAATTTTATGTATGTGATTGATTTCTATTTTTTTTAAGGAATCAAATCGCTTATGTTTTCTAAATTGCTAAAGTTCCATAAGTAGCTGGTTCCCTATTTATCTTAATTCTGTACACTGCTACTTTTACTAATCACTATCTACTCTGACTGCAATATCATGTTAGCTGAAATTATATGATTCTATACCATTTTATACTTAAATTCTTATATTATGTTCTCTGACTGTTCTTTCCTTGTCTTACAGCTTGAAGATTTTTGTGCCCATAACAGTTGTGGCACTTCTTATCCTCATTCCTGTGAACGTGTCAAGTGGAACTTTGTTTTTCCTGAAGAAAGAATTGGTTGTGAGCGACATTGATAAGCTATCAATCTCGAATGTTCGCCCTGAATCTATAAGGTTAGCTTAGTATATCTTTATCAAACATCTCTTTGTGTATTTTTTTGCTTTTCTAACTAAGTTCTGCTTGGATATCAGGTTTTTTGTTCATATAGGGTTGGAATACTTGTTCACATTTTATATTTGCTACATGCTCTACAAGGAATATGATAATATAGCAACTATGAGATTGCAATTCTTGGCCTCACAACGTAGGCGTGCTGAACAGTTCACTGTAAGTTGAACTGTATATTTTTACTTTCTTTAGAGCAACACAACATTTTAAGAGTTGGGAAGAAACTGTCATGACTCATATGTTGCTTTATCATGAAAATTTGAGGATTGTGGACATTCTCTTGCCATCACATTTAACACAATCCAGTCCACTTCTTTTAATTCTTAGATTTTGATATTCAGTGGTTTATTCAAGTGTTTTATTTCTGGGTTAATTTTGGTTTTCTCTGCAGGTAGCTGTGAGGAATGTGCCACACATTTCTGGTCGTTCAATATCAGACTCAGTGGACCACTTCTTCAAAACAAATCACCCTGATCATTATCTTTGTCACCAGGTAATTTGCTTCTTTTGCATAATGATTTCTGGTGTTATTGATTTCTCTTTAATTAGAATGAGACGAGAGGATCATAATAAACGCATAGGCATAACATTTCCTTGTGGAGCTTTACACTTCCTGCATTATTCTTTTTACGCAGGCAGTCTATAATGCGAACAAATTCGCTAAATTGGTGAGAAAAAGAGACAGGCTCCAAAATTGGCTTGACTATAACCAACTGAAATTTGAAAGACATCCAGACAAGAGACCAACTAGAAAGGTAATTTATGCTTAATAATTTTTCATGGCAGAAGCAGAAGCTTTTGGCTATATATTTATGTTGTTCTCTGTGCTATTCATCAACTTAGCAATTTCTTCAATAGTTAGACACCTGAGAATTTGATCCCTTGAATGCTTTGTACTTTCAGACAGGATTTCTTGGGCTATGGGGTGAAAAAGTTGATTCCATTGATTTCTACAAACAACAAATAAAAGAGTTTGATAAACAAGTAAGCTGCTGCTGGTTCCAATGCATTCCTATGATTTTAACCTTTCTAGAATCTCGTTCTGCATTTTTATGGACAATTGAATGGCTCTGAATCTAATGTTCTGCTATTGCATTGCTTTTGACCGTCTCAGATGGCACTAGAGCGCCAGAAAGTTCTCAAAGACTCAAAATCTATTCTTCCAGTTACTTTCGTGTCGTTTAAATCACGTTGGGGGGCTGCTGTTTGTGCACAGACACAACAAAGCAAAAATCCAACATTGTGGTTAACAGATTGGGCCCCAGAACCCCGTGATGTTTACTGGCGGAATCTGTCTATACCGTTTGTCTCATTGACCATTCGGAAACTAATAATTTCTTTATCAGTATTTGCCTTGGTTTTTTTCTACATGATACCCATTGCTTTCGTGCAATCCCTTGCAAATTTAGAGGGTCTTGAGAGAGTTGCTCCTTTCCTTAGACCAGTCATAGAACTGTAAGTTTACTTATCTGTCCGTAGCTTGTTGTTAATACAATTGTGATTTACCAATATTTATCTATTTATTAGATGCTCAAAACATTTTTGTGCTAAAATTCACCCTTACTTCTAGTGCTTGTTTTCCATATTCTTTAAATCATTTGAAAAACTATAGTTTATATTCTTTTTGTATATCCTGTTCTGTGTACAACATACTGGGGCAACAATCTTTCTTCATTCCATGTGGGGTGTTAATTCTTTCCTCCTTTGACCATTTCCTATTAACATTCAAGAGCCAAACCATTTGAAGTTAAGTAGTTTGCAAGGCATACTTTATGTATCATAGTTCATAAGCTAAGAATTACAGGACTTCTTTTGTAAGATGGCTTGTTCAGCCCTCTCAACTTCTGCATAATCTCTTAAAATAAATAAACCTGCCATTGTGATATTATCAGATTATCACCATTTTAGCAACGTTTTTATTATTGATCAAAGAAATAGTTGTATATTCTTTTAGTATTCCTCACAAAGTAACTGGTAATATATGCAGGAAATTCATCAAATCTTTCTTGCAAGGATTCCTTCCTGGTCTTGCCCTAAAGATCTTTTTGTATATACTGCCTACTATTTTGATGATCATGTCGAAGATTGAGGGGCACATAGCAATGTCAACGCTTGAGCGACGAGCATCAGCAAAGTACTATTATTTTATGTTGGTGAATGTTTTCTTAGGGAGTATAGCGGCTGGAACTGCTTTTGAGCAGTTGGATTCTTTCCTTAACCAATCACCAACCCAGTAATACTCTAATCCCTGGTTTTTTACTCTAGGATTTATGTAGTTTTCTTAAATTGCTAATTTCGTTTGTATCATTCACATTTTTAGGAATTTGTTGATCATATAATTGGTAACTTTTGGAATGTGTGATGTGGAAAAATCCAAAGAAACTTGAGATCTAGCAGGGGAATGGGAGAGTACACTAATAACCTTAGTCTCTGAGAAGTAGTGCTTGGGATGTACACTAATAACCAAATATTGAAACATAAATTTAGGTTAAAGCAATATTAAGGTTGTATAACTCATCTTGCATTGCATACTGCAATCAGATTTAGGTTACAGCAATATTAAGGTTGTATAACTCTCTTGCATTGCATCCTGCAATCACTATTTGTTTTGGATTTAAATTCTGTCTTTCCTTTGGTACCTTTTCTGTTTGTTGCAATTTTAGTTATATAGATTTAGTTTACACTTTTCAAGATTGTTTTTTTTTTAATGATCTAATATTCCATACTATTGCAGGATCCCTAGAACCATAGGGGTGTCAATACCAATGAAGGCCACTTTCTTTATTACATATATCATGGTTGATGGTTGGGCTGGTATAGCTGGTGAGATTCTCCGATTGAAGCCATTGGTTATTTTTCATCTTAAGAACATGTTTCTGGTGAAGACTGAACGAGACAGAGAAAGGGCTATGGACCCTGGCAGTGTGGACTATCCTGAAACTCTCCCAAGTCTGCAACTGTACTTCCTTCTGGGAATTGTCTATGCTGTGATTACTCCCATTCTTCTTCCATTTATACTAGTCTTCTTTGCGTTTGCCTACTTGGTTTACCGTCATCAGGTTAGTTGATGCACAATATGCTTCCTCTTTCTGCAAGGGTTTTTGGTAATTTGATAACTTCAATCAGTTAATTAAGAATAAAGTAAAATGTCTGCATTTTGAAAATTAACTCTAATTAGGATGCTCATAAACTCTCAAAAGAGTAAGAGTCCTCTAGTATCTGTAAGATTGTTTTGCATATCATTTTAAATTTTGGTGTTCTAATTTGTATAGTTTTACTTTTTTCATTTTCCACTTAATCTTGCAGATAATAAATGTCTACAATCAACAGTACGAAAGCGGTGCTGCATTCTGGCCACATGTTCACAGTCGCATAATAGCAAGTTTATTGATCTCTCAGCTTCTATTGTTGGGTCTACTCAGTACAAAAAAGGCTGCTAAATCTACTCCTCTGCTCGTTATCTTACCCATATTAACATTAGCCTTCCATAAGTATTGCAAGAATCGTTTTGAGCCTGCATTCAGAAAGTATCCACTGGAGGTAAGTTCGATGATGGTCTTATTTATTAACATTGGAATATCAAATTTCATCCAAGTATTAATGGAAGTTCATTTTTGATTGTTATCATGCAGGAAGCAATGGCAAAGGACATATTGGATCAAACCACAGAACCTGAGATAAACCTAAAAGCTTTCTTATCCGATGCTTACTTGCACCCTATTTTCCGATCATTTGAGGAAGAGGAGTTGGTGGAGGTCAGAGTTGATAAAGTTAGAGTTGACAGACACCAATCTCATGCAGACAATGCCGAAACCGATGATATCAGTTCCCCCTCCCCACCACATCATGTATATCAACCCACCTCCCCACCCCATGATGTCTATCACCATGGCTCACCACCCCAATATGCCTATAACCTCTCCTCGCCTCCCCATTATGGTTATCAATATCGTTACGATGTAGATACATGAACTTCAAGGAACTAATGTGCTTAGGAGTCCTAACCAACTTGTCAGAAGTTATTTTTTTAATTTACCACCAAGCATTGATCCTGTAATTACACTTTTTTAGCCAATCAAGTCATTTTCCAGCATGGTCATTGAGAAGTTGTGAGAGCTGTTGAACTTCCCTTACTACTCAGTCGTAATTGTTGCAAGTTTTTAAAGTGGATTTTGTTGCGTGCAGGGTTTCAGTGGTTTGCTTTCGTTGTTCATAATTTGTGTAAATTATTATTGATTCGTCCATGTAAAATAGCTCTGGTCCTTGCCATATGATAACAGCTCAGTTTTTGCCATGTTGATGGTCTTTGTGATATGTCAGTAACTCAGGAGGACATCAAAGGGAACAATGTGCTTGTGCTCCTTTTAAAATCTAGATACATTGATGTCTAAATACTTGGGCCATTTAGTGGGTTCATTGAACATCAGCTCGATTTAACAATAGATACTTTTTCGTGGCAATTTCGTGCCTTTCTTAGCGATTTTAACTCGATCAATTCCCTAGGTTCTTTTACAACTACTTTTTCAAAGTAAATCTCTGACTAATATGTCATCTTTACAATCCTTCTAATCTTGATTTCTTATTATTATTGTTACCAACTGCTTTGTATTGAAGAGTAAGACAATTTTGAGTTGTGTATTATTAGGACAAAGCCTATAAAAGGCTCAGGGTTCGGTTGCTGGAAACATATATATATATATATATATATATATATATATATATATATATAGCTTAAAACCACAGTTCCTACGAAACATTAATCAACATAAAAGCAATTC
>AWWV01009148.1:0-28471 GCA_001974805.1 Corchorus capsularis
TCGAATTCGAAAGAAGATGGTCTCCATATATTAGTGGGAGGAATTCTTATTGATGCAGTTGTGTCTTATTATTCTGCTAAGCAATAAAATTGAGAAGTAGGCCTGTCTATTGGTCTGGGTCGGTCCTTTCGAGTCGATTCCAGTCTAGAACTGAGGAAATCAATGAATTTTTTTTTCGTATTGAGGACCGATCCGAGGAGGCTAGGAACCGACACAACCGACTAGGTCGGTTCCATCGGTTTCTTGGACGGATTGGTCCTAGTAATCGAATCAGTGCCATCAGCACGTGCTTTTTGAAGCTCTTCGAAAGTAACTTATGCTAATTCACGCTCTATCTCTTCCTCCTACAATGAAAAACACAATCAACATTCAACCAAAGAATAGGAAGTATAAAAATACTAGAGGCATAGAAAAAAGATACCCACTTCATCAGAATCAATGCTCTCATCAAATTTCTCATCTTTGGATGAAGATTCCATATCTTCTTCTTCTTCTTCGCTATCCTCATAGTGAATTTTGCTTGAAGTTGCGATTGAGTTATTAGGTGTCTTCATCTTTTTCTGAAACCGCAAGAGTGGGGAAAAAATGAAATAATTGATGAGAAATATCAAACAACCAAAGGAGAACTGCTTTGTAAGAAGCAGCTGAAGTCTGAACAAAACGGGGAGAGAAGAAATAAGAGAAAGAAAGAGAGAACAGCCAAACGAGGAAGAATAGGGGAGAAGAGAAATTGAATAGTATTGGGAAGAAAAAAATTCAATTTGGTAAAGAGGGGTCTCGGCTGAAGAAAAGGAAGAGTTAGGTTTGGGAAGGGAGAGTAGAGGAGAGAGGAAGGAAAGGAAGTCACCGGAGCAAGAAGGCTCGACGAGGAAGCAAGCAGCGGTGGCGCTGGTTAGAAAGGGGCTAGGGTTTTCGGGTTGAGGAAAAGAGGAAGGAGAAGAAAAAAGAAAAGAAAAGGATGAAGAGAATATTTATAATTGATATTTATAATTTATACAAGAGGGTTACTCCGTGCTAGCGCTGCGGAGTCTTTTCATTACAATCGTTTTGTTATAGTCATGACAGATACAGGGTGGGGGCACCGAGGGCAAGTGTATTTTTAGGTTTCTTAGTTTTGAAAAAGTAATTTACAAATACTAAATTTAACCTCTGAATATTGAAATATTGATAACCTATTGAGCATTAAAAAAACTCACTGAACTTGATTTTCTCCAATTGAGTAAACACTTTCGCTTTTCAAATAAAAAAAGTAAACACTTTCAACTCTCTAAATCTTTTGGCAAAAAAAAAGAAAAAAAACTCTCTAAATCTAAAGATCAAAAGAGACACTCCGCATCAAAAAGCCTTTCAGTCTTGCATTATATTAAAATCCTTTTTTTCTTTTTTTGGTAAAATCACATTGAAAACCTTTACTGATAGTAGTTAATTGTCTTGAACCAAATAATCCTACAGTGCATATATTTGTAATATGACAAAACTATAGAGAATAATAATGTTACCATTATGCATTTCTCAGGAAGTCGTAAAAATTTGAAACTAATTCATGGTATCATGAATTCAATTAGTAATTATTAATATGAGTTACAAATACGATATAACTATTGGATACCTCTCAAGAAATTTCCTTGGAATTTAGAGTACAAATGAAATAGTGCAACTATGTAAAATTAACAATACAATGCTAGAGTGAAAAAATTATCAGTCAATGGTTGAAAAACTTTTGTAGAATTGGGCATCTGAAACAAAACGTTAAAAATTTTAATTCCAAATAAGCAATTGAAAAAAAAACTGGGAAACTAATTAGCATCAAAAGGAATGCATCAAGTGTGAATCCCTAAATTCATTTAAAACCCACTAACAAAGAGCATAATCCAGGGGGCATGAACCAAATATATATCATATTACTTTAATGGCCCAAAACAAACAGAAATCAAGTGTGAATTGAGGGCGATTAAGTAAAAAACCAAGTGATTAAATGACGAAAACAGGGCGATTAACTCTTTCCTAGTTGAAAGTTGAAAGGGGTCGTTAGTCTTTTCCAGAGTGTATAAAATTAATATGTAGTATATATATATATATATAAAATTATATATAAAAACTGATATTAATATTAATATATATATTATTTATTCGGGGTTCTTGGTTCGATTCTATTCTCCAAATTGGGAACCGATCCTTAACTGAAACACCGAAAAAGCATTCGGTTTTACCCGAAAAATCCGAAGGCACCGAATAAACCGAGCCGAACCACCCAAAACCGAAAAAATTGACTGGGTCAATCGGTTCGGACTCGGTTCTGGACAGCCCTATTGAGAAGCATATATACACCATTAGTTTTTCTTCAAAGAAAATTCATAAGGAGAAATGTTTCATTAGTTGTGATAATGAAACAACATTTCCCCATGATTCAAAGACAGGTGACGCTGGTTCACTTTTTCAAGTAGTATCATCTTGAACAAATTCGTAGGGTCCACCCTTAACGGAATTTGGCGGGAAAATTCCAGAAATCATAAGTCATAACAGAAATCAAAATCCTAAGACAGACCTATCTTGGATTCTTTGTTTACTTGATTGAGAAAATAAAAAAAAGGTGTTAGAAGCAACTTCTTCGTTTCTCTTTCTTTCTTTCTTTGTTTTCATCTGTTAGGAATTCTTCCTCTCTCTCTCGACTGAAGAAAAGAAAAAAAAAAGCTTCTTCAAGTTTCAGTTACAAACAATTCACCATTTTTCTCTAATTTCACTGCAAATTCCATATTTCTTTTGTTTCTCTGCATCGATCGATCAATCAATATTGGGTTCATCAATATCATCTCGCTAGCTTTCTTGACGGGACAAATTTTCATCATCTTCAATCCCGGCCGGTTAGTATAATGACACTGATTTCGTCTTCAGTACTCTTAATTGTCTTCTTCATATTCTTAATTAGATTTCCATGACTTTTTTCTTGTCAATTCAAGAACTCATCTCTTTTTACTTTTACTTTTTTCTTGTCCATTCAAGAACCCATTTCTTTTATTTTTCTTCCATTCAACAACCCATTTTTTTTCTTGTCTATTCAAGAACTAGAGTTTCATGATTTATTTTACTTTTTCTTACATGTTAGTTATCCGTTTCTTTCAAGGCAAATGGAAAATACTGATGACAGATTGACGAGTCTGCCGCATGATTTGTTAAGCACCATTGTAAGTCACGTTGATGTGGATGACCTTGGAAGACTGAACCGGGTTTGTAAAGTTTTCAGGGACAGGAAGTTCTTGGAAGAGACTAGAGAGTAAGTCCCTATGCTTTACATGGGGAAAGCATCTAAGCATCCTTAGACAGGAAAAATACTGTAAGATTCTGAAAACCCAAGGAATTGGGTTAAGAAAACTCACAATTGACTGCTCAGTGTTCCACGGTTTTGAGATTAAAGATGCGGTTGCCAATGCCATTCAACAGAGCCGTCAATCTTTGGAAAAACTAAGGGTGAAACCTTTCCCTCTCACCCCTCAAACTCTTGGGTGACGGCACTGCTGAGTTCACTTGGTTGACAAAGCTGTCCCTCTACAGGGTCTGGCTCTCTCACTCAACGTGGCCTACCTTGCCAAGTCTAAGCGAATTAACCTTGGATTGCTGCCTCCTCCAAGGAGACTTTGTCATCATTGTTGAGAAACTAAAAAAGATACATCTAGTGCGTAATCAGTACGTGAAATTGATGATACAGTTAAGAAGCCTGGAAAGATTCAGTTTTGACAGATTCATCATCTGCTTACTGCGTCTGGAAAATATTCAAATTCGGTGTTGAAGACGACCTCCAAAGAGGTGAGATGATCGTCGAGGTGCATGAACACTAAAAAAGATTTGAGTTTTGAGTTATATCTCCAAAACCCAGTTTCAAGGTTTTAGTGGATGCTAGCATGCAGAGCTTATATCTGGACATTTCACACCAAAAAATAGCAACTCATATCGAACTTGCTGGCTTGATTTTACGATGCACAGAGAAGCTCTACCTGGCTAATGAGCAGACAACCAAGGTGGTTTGACTCTCCTTTCCCTCTTTATATTATTTTCCTTTTCTAATTCATCATTTTATTTTTTTAGATTATACATGACTTGTTGCATGCAACTAGCAGCTTTGCCTTTTCGAACCTGACAATGGTTGATGACATAGAAGTGAAGAAGTTTATGGAGGAAAATGCATAAAGAACAGAGGGAGTATATAAAGATAACCCCTTTCATGGGGCTTGACACGTGGCGAAATAGGGGACTGACATTTGTCTCTCCAAATGGCCAACTAGAAAAAAAAGGTTATTTATGTAATCACCCTTACATTTCAACTTTATGCTTTTAAGTCCCCATAATATTGCTTATAAGTCCTTCAACCTAATCTAATTTACATTAAGGCCCTCAAACATTTATCCTTTATGTAATTTAGTCCTCAAACTTTTTATTTTATACAATTAAGTCCTTTAATCTCATTTCGTTAACTTTTAATATTATTTTAACTCATTAATACTCTATGAATTATTTGTAATACTTTTTTATTAGTCTTTAAATTTGTGAGGGTGAGAATTGTCATGTGTACAAATGATAAAAGACGTCGCCGCAGCGGAGCGCGACTAGGTAATTGCTTGTATTTTTTCATGCTTTGACCTTATTTGTTGTAGGTGTTAGTATTAGATTCTATTTGCATTAATAAAGAATAGTGCTTTATTTGGAAAGTACTAGTTTGGCTTTCTGTAGTCATTAAGTTACCGTAAGGTACCATCTTTGACATATTATAAGAGATGACTTCTTTTTTAAATGTTTAACCCTTAAGAAGAACAATTGCAATAATTAGGAGGGAACAGCAGTTCGTTCGGTTGGTTATGGCCTCATTAGGCCCTTTACCGTCGACAACCGCCTAAAGGGCTCTCAATAACCGAGAGTTGACCGAAATGTCTATACAACCGTCGTCGGCGTGGTCGGTTTTGGCGGTTTTTTCGGCAGTAAGATTTAGGTACTGTAAAATTGAAAAAAAAAAACCAACTAAATTTACTGAAATATAAATATAATTCTACTTGTTTATGGCTTACATTGACAACCATTACATATTTACTTAATTACTTCCATGCATGTAACAAAAACCATATACAAAAAAGATGTGTAATTGAGTATTGACTAAGACTAACTGTGCAAGTGTAAGGCACTACACTAATACTTTAACTGTCAAAGTTCTAACCCACCAAAAACCTACAAAAATCATATACAAAAAGGCTCCACATTGAACAAAAACTAGAGGAGCATTATGCGGGCAATATCATTATGCCTATCATATATACCCAAAAACAATGTCTAAGCAGCAGGACTGTCATTCATGGCAGAGTAGTAGCACATATCCATTCCATTCCAGCAGAAGCCAAAGCATGAAAGCACCAAATTCCAGAAACAACCAAAAAGAACCAAAAGCCTTTTAGTCGTCCATATTAGCAAATGTAAGTAATTAGTATCCAAATTCCAAAGGGCCAAAGGCAAAGCAGCAACATAAGTGTTTAATCCAAATAATAGAAATGCAATTAAATAAAAAAAATGAACAAGGAAAGGGTGTTCTCGAATCATACTGATTGAGCCAAAATTATGCATATTTTTATGGCTATTTTTATATACTTTTTGCCACTTTTATATGTATTTTCATCATATTTTGCAAGTATTTGTGTTTTTAGGTCTTGAAGACAAGAAAAGTGAAAACTTATTGTTTTTCACTCTTTTTGGAGCTATTTTGGTGACTTTTTACTCAAATATGGATTTAGCAATTTTGAGTATAGATTTGGAGATGCGAAATTCGTGTTTAAAGATTTCTTGAAGATATTTTGAAGAATTAAGGAGCAAAGAAGAATTATTTTAAGAAGCAAGAATTGAAGTTTTGGAGCTTATTTGCAAAGGATTGAAACCAAGCCCAGAAAGAAGCCCTGAAGTTGAGGATTTTTGGATTATTTATATGGGAATATACTCAGCCCATATGAACCTATAATTGGAGTTAAAATCCCAATTTGTAGGCCTAATATCCAAAAGAATATCCAAATCCCGCAATAATCCCGCAGATTTGCGATATAAGCTCGGTTTCAGTGCAGTCTTCGTAGAAAGGCCATAACTTTCTGCTCAGATGTCCGTTTTAAGCCCATGAGTAGCCGTTTGAAAGCTAACTCCGAGCTCTACAACTTTATTTTGAAGTGCAAAGCCCAGATCTGCTATCTTCAAGCCTGAATATCAAGTCGAAGTTCCTGCAGAAATCCAGAAAATTCCAGAATCCTATTTTGACTTGGATTCTACTCTAGGAAGGCTCTAGACCAAATTTGAAGATTACTCTAAGCCTAGAACGTCTTAGCCTCTTTTCCTAAGTCTAATAGGAGTCTTTAGGTTATTTTTCCACTATAAATAGCCACCTTTTGTAACACAAATCACACATATACAATATACACAATTCTCTTTCATCTTTTTCTTAGAAAATATTCTAGTTTTCTTTCTCTAGTTTTAGGTCAAGGGTGCCGCACCCCTCTCTTTGCATAGAGAGAGGCGACAACCCTAGGAGATTTCAAGAGGAGGATTTTGCCTTCAAGTTTTGTAAGTTTTCTTAAGCCTCTCATGGATTTATTCATGAGTAGCTGAACCCTTAATACTTCTAATCCTGTGGTGAATTCGATCAATTGATTATGGTGAGATTTCTATACTTATAATTTTGTGTTAAGTTCTTGATGATAGTAGGCAAAACTCTGTTTTATTTTATGATCTTGATAGTTATTGATTTGGATGGCCACCGATGAAGTAATTGGACGGATCTATGGCTAGATCAAGCTTAGAATTAATCACTCAAGTTTGGTTGTTTGTAGCAAATCGTGTTTGTTTAATCGCTGCCTGATGAGCGTTTGTCTATCAGAGGGCGAGAAATTTCTCTTCGTATGGTTCTACTTGTAGGCATGTGTGTAAAATTAATTATTCTTCATGCTTTGTTCTCAAGCGATCTTTAAGCCCTAAGAAAGTAATCGATTGCTGAAGGAATAAAAGGGATAACTACAGCTTTAATCGGCCTCTAATCTAATATACATGTTGGGAAACCTATACCAGTTGTCAGTCAAGAATAAGATGCTTAATTCACCTTTTAAATCAATAATCCATAGTTAATCTGATTGATTCATACCATCGGAGAAGAAGTATGCTTTTTAATTATTGTTTGCTTTATAATTGTTATAGATTTAGATTTAGATTTAGATTTAATTTACTTTGCTTAGTCTTTAGTTTAATTGCTTTCTTTTTAATTGATAATTTTAAATCCCCTGTTTTCTGTTTTAGAACTAATTTTTAGAAAAGATTTGTTCTTGGGAATAAAAGTTCTTCACCCTTCTCTGTGGGATCGACCCTTGCTTGCTCTATCTACTTTAGTTAGGTTTTGTGGGGATTATCTTATGATTGCTGGCGACACGATCATAATTTTGGCGTTGTTGCCGGGGAAGGGAATTAAGAATAAATCCCAGTATAAATTGGCTTTAGAAATTTTTGTTTTCCGTTTTTTCTAAAAAAAAATGTGTCGAAAATAAATTTAGGGTTTACGTTAATTTAAAAAAAAATTCGTTTTCTGATAAAAAAAATATCTTTTCCTTTATTTTCTGTGTTTAATTTTAATTTTTGTTTAAGAACTTTTACTACTAATTTTTCTTTTGTGTTTTTGTTTTTCTAGAAAAAGACCTAATGGAGCAATCACGTACGTTAAGGGAGCTAAATTTCAATTGTCAAGTGCCGTCCCTCTGTATTGATTATTCAGCTTTGGATACGTCATACAAACTGAATTCAGAAGTACTCAGCATGTTGCCAATTTTTCAAGGAGAATCTCATGAAGACCCTCATGAGCATCTACAAATTTTCTTCATCAAGTGTGCTTTACATACTGGGATACCTGAAGAGGATGCCAAGCTTCGAACTTTTCCTTTAACATTAGAAGGAAAGGCCAAGAGCTGATTCTTTAGTCTACCATCAAAATCCATAAATTCTTGGAAAGGGATGGAGAGAATATTTTTGAACAAGTACTTTCCAGAAGCAAAGCGAGCGGATGTCAGAAGGAGAATCACTACTTGTCAACAATTACCTGACGAGAAGTGGCACCAATACTGGGAGAGGTACAACAAGATATGCGCAAGCTGCCCATACCACAACCTAAGCGAAGCACTGTTGATTCAGAACTTTTATGATGGACTTCTTTATAAGGATCGTACTTATGTCGATGCTGCTAGTGGAGGAAGCTTTACACTCAAAACACCGGAGGAAGCAAGGAAGCTGCTCAACACCATGGTAGAAAACATATATCAATTCAGCACACCAGAAGTCGGCACAACAAGAAACTCAGAGATATCAGAACTTCGCAAGGAGTTAAAGGAAGTATCCAATCAATGTGCAATCATGACAAAGATGTTTATGCAACTTATGTCAAGACACTTGGCAAATCAAACAACCATGGGCGTAACCCAAGAAGGCTTGAATCATGCTGATTATGCAAAAGGAATGGGATCACAAGGGAATCAACCCTCTCTTATGCATTCACCATCACAACCGACGCATTCATTCCCCATACTTCAAGTGAAGACTCCGCCATCAATTGCTGTACCCAATGTGCAAGTGCCAAACGACATGGAAATTCTGATCAAAAGCAAGGCGATTTCAACCAAGAGCAAGAAAGATCAACCTTCTTCTCCACCAAAAGTTGATCAACATCAATCAGAAGCTGACTGGATGGAAGAGATGCGGGCCAAATATGATCCACTACCGTTTCCTCAGAGGTTTGGGCCATATAGGAAGACATGCAGTGAAGAAAGCCAATCTGATTCACTTCAAAAGAGGGAGGTAAATATTCCTTTAATTGCTGCGATTCAAGAAATTCCCAAGGAACAATGGAAGCCAGTTGATTTGGTAGAAACCACACAAAGACATCAAGAGCCTATCGTAAAGGAAGTTGAAAGAGTGTCAAGCAAAACAATTAATGATTTGGAACCATATGAACTAGATTTGCAAGACTCCTTTCAATTTTTCTTTACTGATGACGATGATGAGCCATGCAAAGTCCAAGTCCCTGCTCTACCAACGGAAGATTCCAAGATTGTGCAACAAGAATCAGAAGTATCACAAGAAGATATCAAGATGGACATCACTCCACCTTCTCCTCCCAGCCTAGCCAAACAAGAAGAAGAGCCTCTAGACGATGAGCAACATGGACACCCTGAGCTGAACGAAACAAGTGCGCAAGATTTTGTTGATAACCAACTTTTGGAACATGAAGATCAATATTTCCTGGGAATCGACAAGTTTCTTGAACAAGGAAGCTTTGAAGAAATCAAACATGAAGAATGGATACCTAAGGAACAATTCTTTCTAGAGGACAAGAAGATTTGCCAACACGAGGACACTTTCAAAAGGCAAGATGAGAACAATGCTAATCAATGCCGAAAGCACCCATTGCATTAACCTCTCACGGCAACAAAGATGGCATTGTCATTCCTAGCTATTCATGGAGTCACCCTCAACAAAATTGGTGATTTCCTTCCTTATCTTTTCTTTTATCTTTCATATTTTTGTGCTCAAATTCTTCCTATATCATCATACTTGCTTTATGCTTTGAAGTGGTATGATCCACCCTAACAAAGGGAGATGAAGGAAGGTCTAGCCAAAAACATTAAAGAAAGGCGCTGCTTGGGAGACAACCCAAGAATTTACTAACATTGTAATTTTCTTTTTAGTTTTTGTTTTTGTTTTTCTTATTAGGATTTCAAATTAAGGGAACAAGGCGAACAAATGAAGCTTAGAAAAAAAACAAAAGGAGCAAAAGATGGAAGCCAACGCACCAAAGGAGTAAGCCAACACACCAAAGGAGTAAGCCAAAGGCCATGATCGAGCCCACCTAGCTAACTTGACCGGCCATGACCTATTATGCCCAAGCCACACAAGCATGCTAGGTCGGCTGTAGCCTGACAATCCGTGCGTGACAACTGGCCAATACAGGACATGTTCGTGCCAAAGCCATGCATCTGCGTGGCCAAGATCGGCCATACCTGGCCATCCACGCACAAGACTCGGCCAGCTCCGCGCCACCCGCGCGCCACTACCAGGCCACACCCGGACACAATCGCGCCACCATCGGCCAATGCAGCACCAGCCCGTACGACATCATCACTGCCGCGCCAGCCCGTGCATCGAGCCAAGCCTCTGCCGTACCACCTGCCCGGCCCTACCAGGTCGCTACCGAGCCACTCGTGCCACAAGCCCAGCCATGCCTCGCGAATGCTGCTGCCGCCCGCGCCATGTTCGGCCATATCCGAGCCAAGGCCGGGCAAGCACGCATCAACCCAGGCCACAGCAAGGCATAGCCGCGCCCCATGCCCGGTCAGGACCGGCCATCATTGTTTCGCTCGCTCCTACTGCCTGGCCATGACCGACCATCTCCGAGTCATCTCAAGCCATCACCGTGCCATCACCGGCCACGTCCGAGCCGCCATCGGTCATGCATGTATTAGCCCGTGCCGCAAAATAGAGAAGTTTTCTTTAACTCTATCTTTTTCTTTCTTTGCATTGTTTGCTTTGATTAATTACCTATTCCTTGATTTGAATTAGTTGCTTGAATTTCTATGTTTTCTATACTTTGATTTAGATCTTAATTATGACTCATATGCTATAAATGCTATGATTGATGCCTTGAATTGCTTGATTTGCTTGATTGGATCGACACTTTCTTTGTGAGTTAAGTATTTCATTAGCACATCTATTTAGTCATCACACTTATGAGGCACACAACACACAAATATGCTTAAATTCATACATTGAGGACAATGTGTCTTTTAAGTGTGGGGGAGAGAGTCTAATAGAGAGTTTACATGTATAGAAATCCACATGTATAGAAATACATAAAAATTTTTCGAAAATTTTGAATTTTTCATGCATATATTAATTGATTGATTTGATTTTTGATTGAAGAATGATTAGAATTCTTAAGAATGTTTGATTCATTGATTAATTTATAGTATGATATCTTATTTCTTAGATTAGGTATAATTGAAGTTTGTGATATGAGCTTATTGCTTATTATTTCTATGATTGCCTATTTCTAGAACTTGTGTTTAATTTTTATTGAAATTACACTTATGAGAGCATGTTATGGATATGTCAAGCATAATTGTGGGGGACTATCTATATAAAAAGGGTAGTTAAAAAAAAATTCATAAAAAGAAGTGTTTTCATGCAAGAGGAGTAGAGATATCTTCTGCCTTTAAAAAAAATTAAAAAAAATCCATTGTTGTCACTCTTCTCTTTAAACAAAAGGAGTTAGTAACCCTTGGGAAGAGGATAAGAGGCATGGATCGGCAGAAGTATTGTCCCTCTAGAGTGCTAGTAGCCTCAAAATTAAAATAAAGGGCGTTAGTAACCCCTAATCATGGAACACTTTGAGGTTAGTAACCTCAATTTTCTAAAAAATTAATTACCCTTTGAAAAACTATTATAACCCATACGAAACTCTTGATTTATATCTGTGATATGCAATCCTTTGAGTAGTGGAGATAAAGATGAAGACATAGGCTTATAGGAAGAAGTAGTTATAGGATGTGATGAATGATAAGTGATTAAAGCTACTTTGATTATGGTTACTTAAGAATAAGGATGCTTGCTATATCTTGATCTTGTGAATTTGATAATCTTAATATTCTATGTTATTCTGATTTCATAAATTGAATTGATCCTTGATATATGTATGTGATTCAAAGTTTTTCAAAAGATTTGAACATAAGTGCATTAATTTAAGATTAATAAATCTTAATTTTTGTTTATCTATACTAGTTTGCTAGGGACTAGGAAAGATTTAGTGTGGGGGAAAATATGATCGAGCCAAAATTATGCATATTTTTATGGCTATTTTTATATACTTTTTGCCACTTTTATATGTATTTTCATCCTATTTTGCAAGTATTTGTGTTTTTAGGTCTTGAAGACAAGAAAAGTGAAAACTTATTGTTTTTCACTCTTTTTGGAGCTATTTTGGTGACTTTTTACTCAAATATGGATTTAGCAATTTTGAGTATAGATTTGGAGATGCGAAGTTCGTGTTTGAAGATTTCTTGAAGATATTTCGAAGAATAAGGAGCAAAGAAGAATTATTTTAAGAAGCAAGAATTGAAAATTTGGAGCTTATTTGCAAAGGATTGAAACCAAGCCCAGAAGAAGCCCTGAAGTTGAGTATTTTTGGATTATTTATATGGGAATATACTCAGCCCATATAAACCTATAATTGGAGTTAAAATCCCAATTTGTAGGCCTAATATCCAAAAGAATATCCAAATCCCGCAATAATCCCGCAGATTTGCGATATAAGCTCGGTTTCAGTACAGTTTTCGTAGAAAGACCATAACTTTCTTCTCAGATGTCCGTTTTAAGCCCATGAGTAGCCGTTGGAAAGCTAACTTCGAGTTCTACAACTTTCTTTTGAAGTGCAAAGCCCAGATCTGCCATCTTCAAGCCCGAATATCAAGTCGAAGTTCCTGCAGAAATCCAGAAAATTCCAGAATCCTATTTTGACTTGGATTCTACTCTAGGAAGGCTCTAGACCAAATTTGAAGATTACTCTAAGCCTAGAACGTCTTAGCCTCTTTTCCTAAGTCTAATAGGAGTCTTTAGGTTATTTTTCCACTATAAATAGCCACCTTTTGTAACACAAATCACACATATACAATATACACAATTCTCTTTCATCTTTTTCTTAGAAAATATTCTAGTTTTCTTTCTCTAGTTTTAGGTCAAGGGTGCCGCACCCCTCTCTTTGCATAGAGAGAGGCGACAACCCTAGGAGATTTCAAGAGGAGGATTTTGCCTTCAAGTTTTGTAAGTTTTCTTAAGCCTCTCATGGATTTATTCATGAGTAGCTGAACCCTTAATACTTCTAATCCTGTGGTGAATTCGATCAATTGATTATGGTGAGATTTCTATACTTATAATTTTGTGTTAAGTTCTTGATGATAGTAGGCAAAACTCTGTTTTATTTTATGATCTTGATAGTTATTGATTTGGATGGCCACCGATGAAGTAATTGGACGGATTTATGGCTAGATCAAGCTTAGAATTAATCACTCAAGTTTGATTGTTTGTAGCAAATCATGTTTGTTTAATCGCTGCTTGATGAGCGTTTGTCTATCGGAGGGCGAGAAATTTCTCTTCGTATGGTTCTACTTGTAGGCATGTGTGTAAAATTAATTATTCTTCATGCTTTGTTCTCAAGCGATCTTTAAGCCCTAAGAAAGTAATTGATTGCTGAAGGAATAAAAGGGATAACTACAGCTTTAATCGGCCTCTTATCTAATATACATGTTGGGAAACCTATACCAGTTGTCAGTCAAGAATAAGATGCTTAATTCACCTTTTAAATCAATGATCCATAGTTAATCTGATTGATTCATACCATCGGAGAAGAAGTATGTTTTTTAATTATTGTTTGCTTTATAATTGCTATGATTTAGATTTAGATTTAGATTTAATTTACTTTGCTTACTCTTTCGTTTAATTGCTTTCTTTTTAATTGATAATTTTAAATCCCCTGTTTTCTGTTTTAGAACTAATTTTTAGAAAAGATTTGTTCTTGGGAATAAAAGTTCTTCACCCTTCTCTGTGGGATCGACCCCTGCTTGCTCTATCTACTTTAGTTAGGTTACTTGGGGATTATCTTATGATTGCTGACGACACGATCCCATAACATATACCCTTTTTACCTCATTAATTAAAGGCTTCAAGGCTCAATGCAAGGTCGGGTCAGTTGTCAATATTAAGGTCCAAAGAGATCTTTTTCAGATCTAAGCAAAATAAAAAACAAAGTTAACAGTGGAGAAAATAAGCTATTGAAATTAACATAAATGAATTTCATACCTAGACCCAATTTGTCCATCTCTGTTTGCTCATCCGTGTCAGCTTTCTAGTCAAATTCAATTGATCCCTTAATCCAATCTTGACAACAGATTAGAGCTTGAACTATATTAGGATTCTAGCTACTTCGATAGACATCAAACACTCTTCCAATAATGCTGAAAGTTGATTCAGAAGCAACCGTAAAGACTGGGACAACAAGAACATCCCTCACAAGGCTAGAAAGTATGGGGAACCTTGGGCTACTCAATCTCCACCATAACAACACATCAAACTCAGCAACCCCTTTCTTAACAGACTCTTTCTCCTTTTGCCAGTATTGGTCCAACTCAGACTTGTTTTCTTCTAGACAAGAATCCTTGGCATTACCAAACAAAAAAGAGAGAGAGGAAATTATCATTAGTATCGAAAGCAAAAGAAGGCTTCAATCAAAATAATGAAAAAGAAAGAATTACTGTCATACCATTTTATGCTTCATGAACTGCTCCATTCCATCACCACCACTGTCATCAACTTCCTCATCCCCCTGAACTTGTACGATTTGGACGTTTCGCCCCCTAAACTTTAATTTTGGACATTTTTCCCCCTGAACTTGCAACTTGGAGACACGTTAGTCCCTCTCAAACAGTAGGTGTGACAACGCCGTCACGTTGCTGACTTGGCAATTGCACGTGGCATTTTTTGTCTGACGTGGCAATGCCATGTCAGCAACGTGATAGCGTCGTCACGTCTACCATTCGAGAGGGACTAACGTGGCTACAAATTGCAAGTTTAGGGGGCAAAACGTCCAAATCGTACAAGTTCAGTGGGCAAAAAGGGCATTAAGCCATTTAATAATAGTTACTCCCTCTGGTCCAAAATATTAAATAAGTGAAATACTTGAAATATCACACATATTAAGGTAATGATTTATTCATCTTAAATTCAATACAAAAATACTTGAAATGACCAAAACACCCAAACTTTTCACTAATTACTTTTATCTTCTCTCTGACTCTCTCCTTAACTCTTCATTAATTAGGGGTATAGATGGAAAATAAAGTAAAAAAGAAAAATATTGATTTTCTAAATGTATCAGTTATTATGAAACATGAAAAAAATGAAAATGTTTCACTTATTTTTATAGACGGAACTAGTGGATAGCAGGGTGGGGTGGCCGCCGCCTCAAAGTACCCAAAAATCTTAAGCACCTGTGTAATTTTATTATTATTATTATTATTATTATTATTATTATTATTATTATTATTATTATTATTATAATATATATATATATACACACACACTATATGTTATTTGAAAGACCCAGGGTATTACTAAAATCTCCTTTTGAGGATCGATGAGGAGGCTCAGTTTGAATTTTTTTTTTCCTTTTATGTCTTTTCTCACTTGGTTAATTACTAAGAAGGCCCTCAATTAGTTTCTCACCATTCCCTTCTCCTCCAGCCCTTTTTGGTAATTGCAAAGGTTTTTAACCAGTTGAATGTGAAAGCATTTATTCTGACAAAAAAAAAATGTGAAAGCATTTATTGACCATAAAATCATGTATTATTTATTTACTAAGAAAGCCCCTCAATTAGTTTCTCACAATTCCTTTTTCCTCCAGCCTTTTTTTGCAATTACAAGGGTTTTTAATCAGTTCAATGTAAACATATTTATTGACCATAAAATCATGTATTATTTATTCACTTCATCAAAAGGGATTAGTTTAAACCTCACTAAATCTGGAAAAAAAAACCCCCCGAGGTTATTTGTACTCCTCGGAAACCCCCGCCCACATCACCATTCAAGATTTATTGGCCTACTATTGGCCAAACTACCTGAGCGCTAGGTCCAATGTGAGTCGGATTGTTGATCCATGCTTCATATAATTGGGAAAACGAGCACCATGGAAATACATGCCATTCAGCCAAAGAAAGATGATGGAGAGTTGGCCAAAATGGACACTAGATATTTTGCGAGAGATCTCCTCCAAATCACCAGTATGGCTATCGAAATCGTGAGCATCGGCATGTAGGTTCCAGATCTAAGTGGTAGTATCGGGTCCCTTAGCTATATTGTTCTTGAGAAATGACCCGACCTAGCCCATTCCTTGAAAGAAGTTTTTACTGGGTCCTTATCTACCAAAATCGTAATCATGTTTTAAATTTAAAACTATACTCCTTTATAGAGTTTTCAATAAATTTTCCAAAAGAAAAAACCTCATAATATCATCTAAGACCTTCACCCCCCAAATCAAAATTTCTAGTTCCGTCTCTGCTTATTTTGGACAGGAGGAATACTTTATTTTGCATTCCCTTCAACTTGAGATTAAATTTGTTTAATTGAACTCAAATTACCTTGAATGTGACCAAATCAATCACGGAACCTAAGATAAATCTAAAAGCTTTCTTATCTGATGCTTACTTGCACCCTATTTTCCGATCATTTGAGGAAGAGGGGTTGGTGGAG
Source organism: Corchorus capsularis (assembly GCA_001974805.1). Taxonomy (NCBI): domain Eukaryota; kingdom Viridiplantae; phylum Streptophyta; class Magnoliopsida; order Malvales; family Malvaceae; genus Corchorus; species Corchorus capsularis. Next base: position 16,345 of record AWWV01009148.1, read on the forward strand.
GTCAGAGTTGATAAAGTTAGAGTTGACAGACACCAATCTGATACAGACAATGCCGAAACGGTTGATGATATCAGTTCCCCCTCTCCACCACATCATGTATATCAACCCACCTCCCCACTCCATGATGTCTATCACCATGGCTCACCACCCCAATATGCCTATAACCTCTCCTCGCCTCCCCAGTATGGTTATCAATATCGTTACAACGTAGATCCATGAACTTCAAGGAACTAATGTGCTTTAGGAGTCCTAACCAATTTGTCAGAAGTTTTTTTTTTTAACTTACCACCAAGAATTGATCCTGTAATTACACTTTTTTAGCCAATTAAGTCATTTTCCAGCATGGCCATTGAGAAGTTGTGAGAACTATTGGAAGTCCTAACCTTTTTACAAGATTTGAACTTCCCTTACTATTCTCGGTCGTAATTGTTGCAAGTTTTAAAGTGGATTTTGTTGCGTGCAGGGTTTTAGTGGTTTGCTTTCGTTATTCATATTTTATGTGTAAATTATTATTGAAACGTCCATGTAAAATAGCTCTGGTCCTTGCCATATAATAACAGCTCAGTTTTTGCCATGTTGATGGTCTTTGTGATATGTCAGTAACTCAGGAGGACATCAAAGGGGACAATGAGCTTGTGTTACTTTTAGAATCTGGATACAATGATGTCTAAATACTTGGGCCATTTTGTGGGTCCATTGAACATCATCTCGATTTAACAATAGCTACTTTTTCGTGGCAATTTCGTGAAACCTTGAAGCCTTTCTTAACAATTTCATGGCAACTGGCAAGCATTTTATACATTTTAACTCGATCAATTCCCCAGGTTCTTTTACAACTACTTTTTCAAAGTAAATCTCTGACTAATATATCATCTTTACAATCCTTCTAATCTTGATTTCTTATTAGGACAAAGCCTGTAAAAAGCTCAGGGTTCGGTTGCTGGAAACATATAGCTTAAAACCACAATTCCTGTAGGAATAACATGATCTATGGAGTATAGCAAACAAAACATGGATTAAAACATTTAATCATGTTAATCAAATAATTTGTGGAAGCTAAAAGAGACCAAACCAGGATCTTGGTGGGTCGATTACGGTGTTTCTTGATCTTCGATACTCGTGGTGGAGTTTTGCTGCAGGGATGAGCAGAAACCTCTCTCTTCACAGTGCAAAAAACCTTTTTTTTAAACAATGGAGAGAGAAGGTATTCTGTAGAAAGTTCTCATCTTCCTGATGGAAAAACAAGAGATAAAACTACAGTAGTTTTATTTTCTCTTTTATATATATATATGAGTGGTTGTATTCCACTTGAATACTTCTTAGATAATTTCTGATATAATTCCCAAGGAATTTTATTAAGAAATTATCTCTAATTATCTTGTTAATTTAATTAAGATTAAATTACCAAGATAATTCCTTTGTTGGGCTGGACCATCATGGGTGTAAAACCCAAATGTCCAACATCTCCCACTCACACATGATGGGCAAGCCATCATAAAGCCTTCCTATTTTACACCCATGATGGTCCAACCCAACAATTCCTACTAAACATTAATCAACAGAAAAGCAATTCAATTTCGAAAGAAGATGGTTTCCATATATTTAGTGGGAGGAATTCTTATTGCTGCAGTTTTGGGTCTTATTATTCTGCTAAGCAAGAAAATTGAGAAGCATACCATTAGTTTTTCTTCAAAGAAAATTCACAAGGAGAAATGTTTGATTAGTTGTGATAATGAAATAACATTTCCCTATGATTCAAAGACAGATGATGATGAGAGTGCAGATATAATCATTGTCGGTGCAGGTGATGCTGGTTCTCATCTTGCTTACACTCTTGGCAAGGTGCTTATATAATTCATAATAAATCTCTCTGAACTTTTGGTTTTTGGTTTCATTTGTTTGATGAGTTGACATGTTTGTTAAAATGCATTTGAGAATAATGCCAATTAACATTGTTGTTCTACTAATATTGAAGGATGGACGCCGAGTACTAAGTAATTGAGAGATACTTGAATCTTCCTGATAGAATTGCTAAGGCTGGAAGCTGTTTAAGTGTTGAGTATACTTTTAACTTCAATTCAAGTTATAAAATTTCAGTTTACTTCGAAAAGTTAGTTTAATAGATTATTGAATTATTCAACGTTCAACTTGTATGATTCAAAGTACGTAATCCCTCTAATTTAAAGTCTTATCCTTCCAAATCTCCAATCCTCTCACCCTAAATTTGGACTTCTTTTCCTCTGCTTCTAAGATCGTTGGAGAGCTGCCATTAACATAGTGCATATGTTTTCTTCATAGAATCCATATTTGCTTTTGTTTTGGGGTTAACTGGCATCACAACATTCACTTGCGTTTTCAAATAGTATCATCTTAAACAATTTGGTAGAGCGCACCCTTAATGGAATTTGGCGGGAAAATACAAGAAATCATAACAGAAATAACATATACAGTGTTTACTACGATATCAAAACCGCTTAAAAGCCTAAGACCTATCGACCTTTGTAGGTAGGCTTATCGTTCATAGTCTCGCTGATCGTTTCACTCCTAACTAGAAAAGCTTCTTGCGAAGAAGCCCTCGTCTTTCTTCGGCTTGGATTCTTTGTTTACTTGATTGAGAAAATAAAAGAAAGGTATTAGAAGCAGCTTCTTCGTTTCTCTTTCTTTCATTCCGGGAAGATAACTCCGACTCCCATATTCATTCTTTATTCCTCTTACTTCAGAAAAACTCATCTTGACTAAGTTCTTTTCATCTGTTAGGAATTCTTCCTCTCTCTGAAGAAAAGAGAAAAGCTTCTACAAATTCCACTGCAAATTCCATTTTTTCTTTTGTTTCTCTGCATCGATCAATCAATACTGGGTTCATCTCGCTAGCTTTTCTTGATGGGACAAATATTTTCATCATCTTCACCCTGCCAAGTTTAAGGGAATTGACCTTAAATTATTGCATCCTTCAAGGGAAGGATGACTTTTTCATCACTGTAGAGAACATAAAAAATATCCATCTCGTGCGTAACCAGTACGAGAAGTTGATCATCCGATTAACAAGCCTAGAAATATTCAATTTTGATATTGAAGATGACTTGCTGAGAGGTGCGATGAGGCTCAAAGTGAATGAAAAAATAACAAGATTTCAGCTTTGGGTGAAAACCCCAATGCCAGTTTCGATGTTTCATTGTGTCACGGGCTCACTAATTAAGTAAGCGTCGTGCGGCCTTAGGCTTAAGCAAACAACTTGCTTTGATGCCTGAGTTCAGCCTATCTCTTCACTTGCTAGTACTTAAGCTAGCAAAAGGTGTTGTAAAGGTTAGCAAGTTTGTGGGAAAATGGTGAGAGTTAGTGTGTGGGAAGTTAATCACAAAGAGTGCAAGAGTGGGGGAAATATACAAGTAGCTCATCAAAGGATGGTTACAAATGATGGAGGAAGCCCACTACTTATAGGTGAGGCTCCTTGGAATGGACGGTCAAGATTAGGCCACGTGGCATGATCCTAGCTTTGTTTGGTTTGAGGAGTTTGAAGGGGTGGGCAGTTGTTTGGTTCGGGTAGTAGGGAAGGGTAAGGGGTGGGCCCCACCCCTCCAAACCCCTCATAATCCACCCCTCCAAATTGGGGTAGTTTGGAGGGGTGGATGCTGGACATAACATGTGATGACAAAATTAACCCCACCATATTTTATATATTCCCAAATTAGCCTCAAATATAAATTAATTATTTTGTTGGTAGAAAATTAACAATAATAATAATAATAATAATAATAATAATAATAATAATAATAATAATAATAATAATAATAATACACGTGGATATAATCTATACAATAATTAATTTTGTTTTGTATAAAAAAAATAAACAAATATGAAAAAATTTGAATAAAATATTTTATTTTCTACACATAAGGGTAAATTTGTAAAATACACATAAACCCCTTACAACCCCTTCTTCAAACCAAACACAAAACATGAGAACACCCAGATGCGGACCCAGGATTCTTGCTTTGGGGGATACAATAATAATAAAAAAAATAATAAAAAAATTTAACAATGATTACAATCGAAGAATGTTAATGTCATAAATTTAATATATAAGTACTGAAATTGTTATAATATAAGGATTATTTTGTAAAATATTGTAGGGGCTAAATGAAAAATTCCTCATTTCACATTGAAATTCATGTCTTTAAAGATAATTTCACCAATTTGGGGGGGGGGGGGGGGTCAAATATAAAATTTTCTCATTTTACATGAAAACTTATAAGGACTAAATGACAATTTTACCAACTTAGGGGGGGCCATGGCCCCTGCCTGCTCCCCCCTAAGTACGCCCCTGAGAACACCCCTTCTTTGAACCAAACATAACTTTTATACAACTCCTCCTAATTCCTTCCCCTCCCAACCCCACTCCTCCCCACCTCACCCCTGTCCCATTTGAACAAAAAAAGGGCTAAAGGCTCTCTAGATACTTCTAGTCTCTTTATATGGATAATTATCTAGATTATACTGTACAAGGTCTGTTTGGACCCTTCTAGACCTCTCTGGCGCACTTAGGGCGAAGTGGGCAGCCGTTGAGCTCTTCCAGAGGCTTCTAGCGCCTTTTGGCCGATGATTGTGCGTGGCTGGTGCTAGGACCATCTGCAAGTTTCCAAAGGCTTCTGTGGCCGGTCCCGTGCCCGATGAGGCCTCGTTGGGTGCAGGGCGCGTGCATCTTGGGCCAACAAGTGGCCCAAGTGTTAGACAACCCCAAGCCAAGTGTTATCCATGCCTTATGCTTGTCCGATGGATTTCGATGCTTTCTCCAAACTCCTCGGCATGTCTTACCCAATGCGTCTGAAGGTCTTGGTCCGTTTCATTCTCCCCCAACTAGCTCGGCGACGCCCTCGTCGCCTCTTCCTCATGGAAGCACCGGATATGATCCTCGAATTCCATAGTGTCTCGGTTGGTTCCCAACTCGCCTGACCCTCGAGTTGCCCTTTCCAAAGCACTAAGTACTCCTTCTTTTGATCACATCCCTTCCTCTTATGTCTCACTGTTCGCTCGGCAAGACAGGGTGCATTCGGAACTTATACCCTAGAGGTATGTCGATCTTGTAGGCTAGCTTGCCTACTCGCCTAAGAACTCAGAAAGGACCTTCATATCAGCGCACAAGTCCCGTGTGTACCCCTTACTTCTTAAGCGCTGTGTAGAACTTGACGAGAACCAAGTCACCCACTTGGTACTCCACGTCTCTCCTGTTTTTATCCGCCCACTTTTTAGTCCTATTGGCGGCTTTGTGAAGACACACACGGGGTAAATCAGCTTATTCTTGCCACTCCTTGGCAAACTTGTAAGCAGCTGGATTGGGACCGGTGTAGCCCGATGCTAGTTGGCTCGGGGAAGTCGGTTGGTACCCCATGACAATCTCGAACGAACTCTTCCCTATGCTCTCACTACACTTCAAATTATACGAGATTTGGGTTATAATCTAAAAAATAAAATGATGAATTAGAAAAGGAAAATAATATAAAGAGGGAAAGGAGAGTCAAACAACCTTGGTTTTCTGCTTATTGGCCAGGTAGAGCTTCTCTGTGCGTTGTAAAATCAAGCCAGCAAGTTCGATATGAGCTGCTGTTTTTTGGTGTGAAATGTCTAGATATAAACTCTGTATGCTAGCGTCCACTACAACCTTGAAACTGGGTTTTGGGGATGTAACTCAAAACTCAAATCTTTTTTGTGTTCATGCACCTCGACGATCATCTCACCTCTTTGGAGGCTGTCTTCAACACCAAATTTGAATATTTCCAGACGCGGTAAGCAGATGATGAATCTGTCATACTGGTTTTGCACAAGATCGATAATTTTTATATTCTCTCGAGTGATGACAAAATCATCTTTGCCCCCGATGCAATAATGTAGTTTTAACTCCCTCAAGTTTGGGAATTGAGGCTAAGATGAATGTGGAAGCCATAGGGGGCCATAGAGGTACAACCTCTTCAAGAAAACAAACGTCAACGAAGGTGCACCGAAGATATTTAGGGTGAAAGGAAAAGGTCTAAGAGACAATGCCTCCAAGGATTCACGCAATTGGTAAATGGTCCTCTTCACCGCATTTTCAATCTCATCATAACGGTGAAAGTTGGAGTCCAATGTCGATCTTCAGCTCCCTTAATCCAAATCAATTCTCCAAAATAGAACGATAAGCATTTTTCTCGGCTCACTGAATTTGTGTTTTGCCCATGGAAATGATAGAACGGGGTTGTTATCCAAGAATTTGATATCTTTAAGAGTCTAGAAAACTGTAGAAAGTCTTATAAGATCGTCGACATCCACATGGCTCCCAATGGAGCTCAAGAGGTCAGACGGTAGACTAGTGAGTCTATCACTGTCCATCTGTAGAAACGAAAGTGTTTAATATTGTTTGAATACAAAACTTTAAAAATTTTCACATTCCAAACTAAAATTCATTTAAAATACTATATGGGTAAACTAAAATTCACTTGAATATATGATTATATGTGTGATTTAGCCTCGATTGCGTGGTAACTCTCACGGACTCGAGTCTATAGGATCATCACTCTTAGCGTAAATGAGTATTAAAAACAAAGAATTCCACCACATTAACATGCAAGAACTGCAAAAATACATCAAAATCTGAGAAAACGCTACCATGTCCCTTAAGTTCTGTGGTCTTCACTTAAGTCCAAGAATAGATAGAAGAGAAAAAGAAAACAAACCACCAAAGAGAAATGAAACTAGTTCTTAATTGTACATTAAAGTTCCAAGTTTTTTACATCATAGTTCATACAAGGACAAGAAAAAGTAATGGAAATCTAAGAATATGAAGAAAACAAATAAGAATTGAAGACGAAATCAGCATTATTATACTAACGGGATTGAAGATGATGAAATTATTTGTCCTATCAAGAAAAGCTAGCAAGATGACGAACCCAGTATTGATTGTTGTAGATGTTGTCGGTTGAAATAAAGGGTCTATACAATGTTTGGTTAATAATCAGTTTTACCATACCGATGCTTAGCTTAGACACATTATTTCTTATAATGTAACATAGATTTGGATACATATTTTGGTTACCTTACGCAGAGTGTAGAAAGATTCCAGGTAATTACACAAGGCAGATGGATCATGTAAATCGCGTAAAGGTCTAAGGAGGTCTCTTAGCACAACGATATCAGATACAATTGGAATTCTTCTCATTGATTACGTAGATGGATCATTCTCACCTTTGGATTGCAGAGAGAGCGTGTCAAATTCGAGAAGCATCCATCACATACAATTGTTAGGGGAGCCTTAGCTATCAGCTCTTCACCATTCTTGGTTTTGTAGTGCACACCTTTAGGGGGCGTCTGGTTAGGATCACCCCCCAGATCACTAGTCATCTAAGATCACAAGTGATGCAAGATCAATGGTGATCAAAGATTACATGGGTTTATAGTGGTAATCCAGATCATCCTTAGAAGGGTGATCAAGGGGTAATCCGGATTACCACACCAAACCAAAAAGTGTAACCAAACAGGGTGATCTGAGATCACCTGCCAAGATCACCACAACCAAACGCCCCCTTAACAGTTCCCCATCTCTGTAATTAGATATGTGGTAGTTCCTTGTTCTATTTTCACACTGTAAAGACATATTTGACCAAGTATTATGATAAGGCATTTTCTTAAATGATGAAAAAACACATTATGGATCTTTTAAAGCAACGAATTAGCATTAAAAAGTCACTTGTAAAATGTCTTAAGCCGAGAAAAATTAGAGATAATACTTGGGAAGGGTCGATGCCTTTTCTCAAATTCTTTGAATGAGACATCCATTGTGGAAGTTTCTTCCAGCAACATCTGATCCAAAATGTTACAGGGGATATGACAATTTAGTGTTTTTCCCGTCTTTGAATAAAGCATATTGCCATATCCAAACACTTGTTGAGCATCAATCTCTTCCACACAATTTGTAACCACATACACATACATTAGTGGCTATTTTGTGTGATTGAAATAGTGTTGGAATGTTTTTCCATCATCAAATTGCATAATCATTTTAATTAACCAGAGTAGACCCGGACTGTGCCATAAAATTTTCCACGAGAAATAATGCAAATGCTAGTTCATAGCTGATTCAAATATATATGAAATGATTCTTACTTACTCCAATTAGAGAACATAGATTTTTGAATGACTTACCTTCAAGGCCTAACTCCATCAATTTCAAGTAACCACCTGGTTGTAGAAGTTCTCCAACAATTCTATCAGGAAGAGTCAAGTCTCTCTCAATCTCTCCAACAATTTTATTTTTTTTATCATTTTCTTACTATTTTTCTTTCACTTGTTAATATTTTTAAATATAATATCTAAAATATTTGAGGCCGCAGCATAGCGGCGTGTTTTTTTTTTCATATATATACATATATAACAATATATAAAATCTCCACATATATACATAAATACCCATATAAAAAGAAATATATGCTCTATTTTTGAAACCGGACTGGTAATTGAATCGAAGAGGGTTCGGTCATAAGTTTAACCAGTTCGATCGGTTCAACCGTCGGTTCGAATTGTTAAGGGAACTTGAGGCTAAAAAAAGAATTTTCACATATAATAAATATTTTATGCTGCACAAGAATGACAAAAAGGTTTCTGGTAAAGTGGTTAAGTAGTTTATGACTTTTTTTACCATTCTTGCGATTCTGTCCTTTGCTGATCCAAAGTTTGGATCAAACGATTTTGTGACTCTTCAATCTTGTTGAGAGTCACTGCAATCGCTTCAAGTGAGCGCCAAATGGAGATTTCAGGACCAGGTAATCCTTCCCTGTTAGGTGATTCGGCCATGGTGTTTTTCACCTGGCTCGGTGACTCTTGAGGTCTCTTACCATTGTTGTTCTTTGGAGGCATGATCTTGCAGAAAGACCTTCCAACAAAGAAAAGTAAAAACGAGAAAAAATAAAAAGAAAACCCTTAAAACGACGGAAGCGGGAAGACAAGTTGTTGTGTCCGGCTTCAGGTCGTCAAAGGCAAGATCCGAAGCGAGCCTGACTAGGTGAGCCACAGATCTTGTAAAAAAGAAAATTAAGGGAGATGAACAAGACCACGTTTGACAAACGCGGAGTGAGAAGTCAACTCTTGTGAGTCCCACCGGGCATGGCAAAAAGAGATGTTGCGCCAAAAATCCCTTTGGAGTGAGGTTTTTGCGAATAACTCAATGACAGCCAGGGGCGTGCCAGTCATTTTGCTGAAAATGAAAAAAGAGGAAATAAAAACATTTTGTGGTGCGCGAAGCATAGGGAAACAAATCAGAGCGAGTGAATTGTGGGAACTGGATCAAAGTCACACCGGAGCATTTAAATCATTGATCCCAAATTGACTCAACTCGGTTTGAAAAGGTTTCTTGCTTAAAAATAAAATGGAATAAAAAGCTGAGTGTTATTCAGATTGATAAAGAAAATGATAAAGTTTAACGTCCATGAGACGATGAAGAAATAAAAGAGAAACAATTTTAATGTCCTGAGACGATGCTGAAAATGAAAAGATAAACTCACGGGGAGTTGTTTTAACGTCCTAAGACGAGATTAAAATAAAAACATACTGATAAACAAGGTTGGCTCGTGTTGAAAAAAGGATAAATTTTGCAGGGTTGCTGCAAGAATGGCGCAGGGCCAGAGAGAAAATAAGCACAGGGCTTAGTTTTAGCTGCAGGAGCTTTTGTGAGATCGGAATCTGAAGAAAAATGAAGGGGGAAGGCCCCTTTATATAGGGGTCGGCCTTGCATTGCTCACCAAGGCCAACGGCCTCTGCTTATGCTTGCTGACTAAGTAGTTTTCAAATCTAACAGGCCCTTATTTGATTCACCTCCCATTTTGATAATTCAAGGAACCTTCCTGGAAGATTTTCTAGGAGATTTGATGTAATCTTCCTCCAAATTGATCACCATGGTCGGCCATCTCCTATTCAATATGCCCAAGACACAATCTCCTCCATTCTGACATGTTCTAACTCGACGAGGCTTGATTCTGCTGCACTGTAATCTTGATTTGCTGCTAGAAATAGCCAAATTGAACCCAATCTTCGACCAATAGCCATATAGCCACGAAATTCAGAATATCTTGGCCATATTGGGCCCTTGGTTCGATCAAAGCAGCAATTGGACCCAAAATTGACTAAATCGGGGTGAAAAGCCTTGTGTCCTTAATTGAAAGAAGTGCAAAAGTTATCATAAAATGGCCGAAATGGTAAAACCACGAAATTGACTTGCGTTAATCCATAATCTGGTCAAATGACTTTATAAAAATAAAGTCAAATCGAGCTCCAATTTGACCTTTCCCGAGCAGTTGTCCTTAATTGAAAACAATGGAAAAGTTATGTCCGGGCTCAGATTGAGTCCAAATTTCACCAGTAGGGTTCAAATACCATATTAAGACCATGGTAGAATTTCTGGTCGAAATTGATATCTCCATCATAGTGAAATTGGTTTCGTACCCCAAATTGTCCTTAATTGAAAAACGTGCATAAGTTTTTCATCTTAAGACCAATTGAGATGAAATTTTGCCAGAATGATCTATGAAGTTCAAGGATCATCATGGTGCATTCAATTTAATCGCACCACTCTAGCCCTCTCAATTGCATCAATTTCGTGTTTTGTCTTTAATTGAACAAAATACAAAGTTGCAAATTTGACCTAGATGATCGGTTTAGGGCATGGGCGGTTGGGATTTAGCCTTATTACGCTACATACGATATCAGATGTCTAAATTAGACATGGTACAATATATTTCATTAAATTAGGATGATCATCGAATAAGAATTAAGCCTTTGTCAGAATTGAAGATCAAACAAGATGACTTAAATTCTTTTTTACCACTATTATTAAATTAAATAATAATTATGAAATAATTATTATTTTTCAATAATTATTCCTATTTTCAGCATAATTGTAGTCAATTAGAAAAATAAAATTATTTTTCTAATTAAATTATGATCAAGGTGGCCTCAAATCATATTAAGCTTAGGATTTTTAATCAAATCTGAGCCACACATCTTGTTCTAACATCATTGAAGACCAATTTACCCTTAAATGTAAATTGAGGTATCAACAATAAGACTTTGATCATGTCAACTTAATAAAAACTTCGTATATTTGTCTATCGTTTTCAATGTAAATCGATTGACATAAGTATAAGCTTAAGACATTTTACAAGTGACTTTTTAATGCTAATTCCTTGCTTTAAAAGATCCTTAATGTGCTTTTTCATCATTTGAGAAAACACCTTATCATAATAGTTGATCAAATCTGTCTTTACAGTATGAAACTAGAACAAGGAACTGTCACATCTCTAATTACAGAGAAGGGAAGAGAAGGAAACTATTAAAGGTCTGCACTACAAAACCAAGAATGATAAATGTATCTGCAGGTTGATATCCCCTTTGAGTTTCGAGTTATAACACCAAACCCAAATTTCAAGCTTTCCGTGAGTCCTAGAATAGAGAGTTTATATCTCGAGATTTCGCACAAAAATGCAGCAGTTGGACTTGGACTTGCTGACTTAATTTCTTGCGCAGAGAAACTCTACTTGGCGAATGCGCAAACAAAACAACCAAGGTTTGACTCTCCTTTACTCTTACTTCCTCTTTATATTCCTTCTCTAATTCATCATTTATTTCTTAGATCACATATGACATGTGGCATGCAAGTGGCTCTACCTTTTCCAACATTACAATGGTTGATGACAGACAAGTGGAAGAGTTTATGGACGCTCTGTCTTGTCAAATCATCAGCACTATGTGTAGAAACAAATATACTGCAAACAATATAAAACAATTTCTTTTCACGCTTAATTTCCTCCAATTCCTCATTTGTGGATATCTCTATAAAGAAATTCACGCTTAATTTCCTCTAATCCCTCATTTGTGGATGTAGGATTAATAAAACCACACACACAAATGGCATATAATTGGAACAAAATAAAAGAAATCATATATATATATATACATACATATATATATATATACACACACACACACACACTCCAATCATGATTCATGAATGACTTTGTAGGTGTAAATTAATTTATGATGATTTGAAAAAAAACATGAAAATTGTTTTAAAAGGTAATGGAGAAATCAAAGAAGTTAGTTATAATGAAAA
>AWWV01009149.1:0-10615 GCA_001974805.1 Corchorus capsularis
TATGTGCCCCCGCAGATAGAGATGTCAACATTACAAAGGCAGCTATAACTTCAAGATCTAGTAAGGTAATGCCTAAAAAATGACCATGTCAAACAAAGATGCTATCAAGGTTATCTCTTTTCATCTTGAGCAAAAAACTCATCTCCCTCACAATCTCTTGAAATTGAGCAAAATTGAACCAATAAAGATATAAATACACTACCGGTGCAACTAATGGAAGCAAGAAATTCATCAATTGAACAAAAGCATTAAGTAAGCCCTAGCCATTAACACAAAGAATCAAACATAACTTATCAGTTTCAACGGCCTGAAAGGAATTTACCAACTAACTGATCAGTTCAAGATGAAGCATTTTCCTTGTAAATCTGTTGCCAATCATTGTCTCTCAAATTTCCTTCATTGTTTTCTCATACTTCTCATGCACAAAATCCTGCAAAAGCCAATCAAAGAATGGAAGAGCAAAATTAGCCAAAGAGAAATAGGCCATAGAACCAAAAAAAAAAAAATCCAGAGGAAGGTACATGCAACCCAAGAACAGGGGAGAGAAGAATGTAGAAATTACCTGATGAAAATCTTGCAATGATGAATTTAACAATGCAAGAGTTAAATTGAGGGGAAAAAACGCCATAAGATAAAAGGAAAACAAAAGCCCAAAATACGAAAACTCAAAGATACAGAGCAATTTAGAAATGACCTAATGAAAATCTTGCAATGATGAATTTAACAATGCAAGAGTTAAATTGAGGGGAAAATACCATAACATAAAAGTAAAACAAAAGCCCAAAATACAAAAACCCACAAAGAGCAAAATACCTGATGTAAATAAAAGTCCACTCCCGGCTCCCCAAACAAACCCAGCTAGCAATTTTCTTTGGTGCTAATTTCCCCTGCACCAGTAAACAAATTCAAAAAAAAGAAAGAAATAGAAAAATCAACTGATCATCAGGTATTTGGTAAGAATGCCACCATAGATGGTAATAAACAGACTTTGAGACAAAAGGCTAGGGTTTTGAATTTTGATCTCAATCAATTTCAGTTATGTGATTTTGATTTCTAAGATAGAAACTATAGATATCAGTAAGCTCCAAACTCTTTTAGTGCATATATTAATGAAGTTCTCTTTTTGAATAATAACCAAAATTGCTAATTTGTAAGATATTTGCATCAAAACAGGAAAGAGCATGAATGACAATGCAGTAAAGGCATATCCGTCAGGCAGGACTTTCGAAATACAAAAATCATTAACAATGGTTAACATCTTTAACAAATGTATTGGCAAAAAGTTTAGGTCATTTGGAACCATATATGAAAAGCAGGAGCTGTATGGGGCTTGATAATTTGTGTGCTGAAACTCTCACAAAATAATGATGAACTGAAGGGCCAATTCTTGGAGCTAAATTTGATCTTGTTTCTTCAAATTTGACAATGTATTCATATGGATGCTTGACTGATTTTTAACAGCAATGAATCTGAATGATAGTATAATCTGAATCGACCAAATGTTAACTGTCTACATCCAACAAAAGATCAAGAACAAAGAAAATGAGAAAAATAAATCAATGGAAACACCTTTTTAGCCGAATTCGATTTCACGCTGCAAACATAGGCTGCAAGAACAAAATAAAGAAGGCCAGAATCAGAAATTAACAAAAAAGAATTCCAAAAACAACAAACCGAATGAAGGAAAGAATCCCAGAAAACAAAGAGGGGACCCAGAAATGGTTTAAAACCCAAATAAAAATTGAAGGAAAATAATGAAACAACAACGCCCGAATAACAATTGAAGAAAACCACAGTACAAAATAGACAAACAAACCGAGAAAAATACAACCCAAAAGAAATTTAAATAGAGCTAAAGAAAACGAACCTAAGCGAAGAATAGAACAGCAAAACGAAGATGACAACAGAGATGGAAAAAACAAAGAGAGGGGAGAGCGGACATGCAAAATGAACCTGAAGAAAGAGGAAGCAAGAACCTGAATTGAAACTTTTTATTTGCTACGTGTTGAATTGTTTTGCTACGTGTTGGATTGTTTTGCTACGTGTTGATTTGAAATACATGAAATAAGCAAATAAGTAGAGCAAATATGAAATTGGAGGCTGAAGACTGAGAAGAGTAGATTATTCTTGACAGCAAAGGCTAGGCGGCAAACCTAAGGCTTGTCCCCCACTATAACTAAATTAAGTAGAGCCCACAGTCACTATGACCTAAATTTCTCAAATAAAAGCCCAAAAAAAAAATCTCAACCTAGCCCAAACCCTTATCTAATATACATAAACCCTAAGATATAGATAAATAAAACCCTAAGATAAATGAATAAGGTTATAAATCCCTTAACTCTATAAGTGAAATTAAAGATCACCTTAAACACCCATCTAACCCTCTCTAAATTCCCTAAATTACAGCTAAACCAAGTAAAAATTGACCAAAAAACCTACCTCAAAATATCTCAAACACATGAAAATCAAGAGTGGATTGGTTTTATCGTATTTTCCTTTTGGACATTATATACTATGGTATAGATATATATATATATATATATATATATTATAGAGCATATATTTCTTTTTATATGGTTATGTATGTAATATATGTGGAGATTTTATATATTGTTATATATATATATATACACACACACACATATATATATATAATGAAAAAAAAAACCCCGCTGCATATTAATGAGTGAAAGAAAAATAGTAAGAAGATGATAAAAGAATAAAATTGAAAGATTGAATTGTATAGAATAAAATCTATCGGACTAAATCACAAAGAATAAAAATAGTCGATAGATTTTAGATAAAAAATAACATTGAAGGGTTAAATCAAGTAAAATAGAAATTATAAAAGGACTAAATAATAAAAAATAGAAAGTTTGAGGACTATTTAACAAATAATCCATCAGCCAAACTTTGGAAAAAAAAATGGGAGAGGTGACGTGGCACCCCTCTTCATCATCCATTGGGCTTGGGCTTTAAATAGATAGTATTAGTAAGTATAGAAGTATAGATTTGATTCATATCCATGTAAAATAGATTTGATATTTCCTTACAGAAAATTGCTCACTTTGGGGCCACACGTTTGCTGGGATGCTCAATTCGAGGTCAAATGTTTCAAGTGCAACAAAAAAGGGCCAAACATTTTCAGGGTTGCTCAATATTGGGCTTTTTCTTACGAAACTTGGGCGGTGCATTCCACGCGCTGTTAAAGGTGGTTTAGGATTATGAAATGGAATATAATACATTTTTTAGGATTTAAAAACTATATTATAATAATTAATTTAGGATTTTAAAAATATAATTAATTTAAATATAAATACATAATTTACTCAACGTCTTATTTAATGGCCAAAAAAATCTGTTGTTTTCTTCTTCTTCAATCTTTATTACCCGAAAGGTCGAAACCCTAACCCCCCCTTACTGGCGCCGCCACTTGCCCCATTTTCTTCGGCAGCCACAATCAGGTCCAACCGCTAGGCCTCTTTTCTCTCTTCCTTTGCTTTTCTTATTTCCTATCTCTTCTTTTTTCTTCCTCAAAATCGAGCCCTTTTTTCAGCCTAAACCACACCATAAATCTCCAAATCTTGGCGACGGAAGGCTCCGAATCCGACTTAGATCATCCTTCCCACTCTCCTTTCCAAAACCCCTCTTCCAATTTGATGAAATCAACCCCAGACTAAAACTAAATTCCTCGATTTCAAAATTAAACCCTAACTTATGTCGGGTTGGATCGCCAGTAGAAGAGTAGAGGTTGCGTTTGACAGACATTTCAAAATTCTGACTTTGAAGTTCATCATCATCTCTAAAGGTATGAACTCTGGCAGTCAGCAAAGCTTTCTGGAGATTATCGGTGAAGTTCTTCCGAGTATCACCTTTGAAACTTAAGAACATTTTGTATTTCAAGTTTGAGCTGGAAAAATAACAAGTAGGTTTAGAGAAATGTTTGCGTTTGACAGACATTCCAGATTTTGGTTTCAGATCAAAAAGGATTGAGGCAATTGGCTAGTCAGTCTGAATTCTGGTACGGTGGAGGAGGAACGATCGGAAAGTTTAGAAGGGGTCAACATCCATTTACCACCTAAGGAAATTTGAAGACTTTCAATGGGGTAAGGGAAAAGGATGTTGCTGGAAAGTTCATTTTGATGGAATTAGGTTGAATTTTTTTGTTTGGTGAAAATGTTGAATTTTTTTTTGGTAGAAAAAGGTTGAAAATTTAAAGTCTTTATAATTAGCTGAAATGAAAGAAAATATGATGTTTTCTTTATAATTTGGAGTATTGATGCTGTTTCTAGTCCTCTTTTTCTGTTTGATTGTTAGGAAGATAGGAATGGAAGTCTTTCTGTTTTAAAGATTTACTCCCCATTTCTGTTTGATTGTTAGGAAGATAGGAATGGAAGCCATTCTGTTTTAAAGGTTTTCATTTTTCTTTCCGATTTCCTATTTTATGTACTTTAAGTTGTATTCATACTCTTTTCTGATATCAATATAATTCGTTGTTTTGTGAAAAGGGGGGGGGGGGGGATTGCTCACAGAAAAGATGAAAGAAAATTTTCAATCCACTTGGAAGTTTTAGTTTAAAAAAACCATAAAAAGAATTTTATTAATTTTTTTTAATTCAAAAATTAATTTCAAAAATAAATCAGCCAACTTAAAAATCCTCGTGGATTTAAAATGGATTTAACGGCGCGTGTAATGCACCACCTGGGTTCCGTTAAAAAAAGCCCAAGATTGAGCAACCCCGAAAATGTTTAGCCTTTTTTGTTGCAATTAAAACGTTTGGCCCCAAATCGAGCATCGCGGGCTCGTGGCAAACATTTGGCCCCAAAGTGAGCAATTTGCCTTCCCTTGCCATAACAACTAGTTTTTGCCATGTTTTATGGTCTTGGACCTCTTCGTGATATGTCCGGAGGACATCAACGGGGACAATGGGCTTGTGTTCCTTTTAGAATCTGGAGACATTGATATCTAAATACTTGGGTCATTTGTGGGTCCATTGAAAATCTGCTTGATTGAGAATCTAGATACACTGATGTCTAAATACTTGGCCATTTGGAGTACTTTATTTCACATTCCCTTCAACTTGAGATTAAATTTGTTTAATTAAACTCAACAATTACGTAGATAGAACTAGAATATGACCAAATCAATTACGTGAGTAGTTCCCTTTCGAATTTTTGATAGCCAATTCTTAGACCAAAAAATAACCCAAATTTTATATATTTTTGGGTCAGTAGACACTGTAGAGACTTGGTTCGCATCTTTGATTTGTGCCCGGTATCATTTTTTTTTTCCAAAAAGCTTCATAAACAATTTTCTTTTTCAAAGAGATTCATAAGCAAATTTCTTTTGTTAGAATGATTGGATTTTATATTTTTGGGTTGTAGTAATGCTTATGTTTTGGAATATATATAACAATGAGAATATACATAAATATACATATTTATGTCTCGGAAGAAAGAGAAAACCCTTTTAAATGGACAAACAGTCAATTACCAAAAAGGACAGGAAGAAAATGAAGTGCAAGAAACTGTTTGGGGGCTTCTTAGTAAACCGGCAAGCGAGAAAAAAAAAAAAAAAAAAAAAAAAAAAAAAAGAACAAAATGCGGGCTCCTCATCAATCCTGATTTGGAGCCTTTAGTAATTTCATTAGCCCACTCAAATAAGATTTAGTATTGTAAAAGTGGATTTTTATCTAAATTAGTGGCTAATCATTGCTACCTTTTTGCATCTTTTGAGGCAATTGCTGAAGTTTTAAATTTGTATGTATTAGTCATATACTATAATACCCTTAAATGTTTTATATTTGTTTGATGTTAAAAAAATTTACACATATGAACAAGATTTAGCCCAAATAATAAAATATTTTAATTTTAAAGGGTTAATCTTGAATTTTAAGACCCATTCTCATAGGGTTTTAGAAAAAAATATAAAAATAATTTTAATTAAGGTTTAGCCCCAACTCACTTTTTTTAAAGGGTGAATTTTGAATTTTAGACTCATTCTTATAGGGTTTTAAAAAAGAAAAAAAAGATAATTTATTAAAAATTTTCTTGATTTAAAAAAAATAACCATAATTATTTTTATCAAAAAGTTAAGGACAATTTTGTCCTGTAAAGTTTTCTTTTTTGCTACATCCTGTAAAGTTTTCTTGATAAAGAGTACTAAGTAATTTGAAAGTCAAAACCTTTTATCTATACTAATTATAATGTGAAGTTCTGAGTATGTCTCACGAGTTGGCTCAGAGATAAACTCGGTGACTCACAACTAAATTATTTGAAAATTAATATTTTATGAAGTGGGTTAACAAAACTAAAATCAAAAACTCCTATCTAGATTTTATAAAGTTGGTTAACCAAAAAACTCTTCCATCTTATCCACTAATATGGGTGTCCAAAACCGACCCGGACCGAAAGAACCGATCATTTTTTCGGTTTTGGGTCATTTGGGTCGGTTCTCTCGGTCCAATCGGTATCTTGGTCCAAAACCGACTTAAAATTCGATTTCTCGGTCCTATAATTTAGAGAATCGGACCGAGAAACCGAATAGATATTTTTATATAATATATATTTAAAATATATTATATTATATATGTTTTATTATATATAAATAAATATATTTGATATAAATATATTTAAAATATATTATATATGTTTTATTATATATAAATAAATAAAATTTAAAATATAGTTTAAATATATTTAGAGAACCGAATCGACCCGAGAACCCGAGGAACCGACCTAGTCGGTTTCATGTCGGTTCCAAGTCTCCTCGGGTCGGTCTTCAGTCCCAAAAATAATCCCTCGGTTCTAGAGTGGAACCAACCCGAACCGATGGACACCCCTATCCACTAACTACACTAATAAGTTATCCACTAACAACACTACTCTGTGTAATCTTCTTCTTTTTCATCTTTCTCTTCTCAATTAACTACACAAACACAAACCTTTTTCATCTTTCTCTTCTGATAGTTACACCACAGAAACTTTCGGGCGACAGATTTGAAGTTGGTGGAGGCATATTCATCAACCTTCAAGAGAGTACTGTAACTATTTACTTTAATTTTTGCATGTAATTTTGTATATTAATTTTGTCAATGTTAGTGGTTGTTCTTGGAATATTGTTTCTTAGTGTTGATAATCATACTCTCTCTCGATAAAGTTTGATGGTTTGATTTATTATATGGGTTATATGATGATGAATAATCGTTAAAAATAATATTTTTTTAATAAAAATAATTAGTCAAATACTCAATTTTGTTGTATAAGTTTTCATTTGTTTGGTTAAGTTTTGTTTTTGCAGGGTTTAGATTGTTTGCAACTTTTGCATGACTCTAAAAAAGGAAAAGGAGGCAATTTTGCAGAAAACCAACATGACAGGAGTGCTTCCCATCAAGAAGGCAATTTTTTTTTCTTTTTTTGAGGGAGAAGGCAAGATGTTTTAACTTTTAAGTAATGTAATGTTGATGGTTTGTGCAGTTTAATATTCATTTAATTGTCTCTTTTTTTCCTTTTGAAGTTGTATATTTCATATACTTTCTTTCTTCAAGTTTGTCATCTTAAAAGAATCAAAGTTGGTTTATAAGTATAAATGTTATATATGTGCATGTCAAAGACAGAATTGCTAGGATTCATGAGGGTATTGCTTTTGTTATTTGGCTTATTTGTTAAATTGAACATATAATTGTTAAATGAATCAAAGTTGGTTTATAAGTATAAATGTTATATATGTGCATGTCAAAGACAGAATTGCTAGGATTCATGAGGGTATTGCTTTTGTTATTTGGCTTATTTGGTAAATTGAACATATAATTGTTAAATGAAGTAATGAAGTAATTGTTAGATTATCACTAGATTTAAATAGGATCTTAAGCTGAAGATGATAAATAATCACTTTCTTGAGTTTTGTAACTTTTGCAAAGAAATACTTATTTTATTTTTTAAAAAAAAAATCAAAATTTATCTCCTCCTCATGATTGGAAAAGGCTTAATGGGCAAAAAGGCCCCTAAACTTACACCGAACCGTCAAATAAGCCCCTGAACTATTATTTCGGCCAAATAAGTCTCTGAACTCTTAAAAAGGCCAAATAAGCCCTGTTGCCAAGGCTAAATGCTCAAATAAGGACTAAACGTTTTAAGATTTTCTCAAATAAGGATCAAAATACACAATTCCAACAAATTAGAACACATACTTAGCAAATTTTTACAAATTAGGGAATCCTTAAATGAAAACCAATGCTTCTCATACATATACGTTAAATTTGATAAAAAAAATGATATTATCATGTTAATTAAAAATCAAACCCTATTAATCAAAATAAATTCATTAAACGTAATATGATATAAAATTATCGTGTGATTTTCAATTTATATATCCCTCACACATTAGTACTATTAACTTATATTGTATCCAATTTGTAAAAAAATATTAAGTACGTTTTCTAATTTGGTGAAATTGTATATTTTGATCCCTATTTGAGAAAATCTTAAAACGTTTAGTCCTTATTTGAGCATTTAGCCTTGGCAACATGGCTTATTTGGTTTTTTTAAAAGAGTTCAGGGGCTTATTTGGCTGAAATAATAGTTTAGGGGCTTATTTGACGGTTCGGTGTAAGTTCAGGAGCCTTTTTGCCCATTAAACCGATTGGAAAAGGATGAAAATTTGGTTGACAATTAAATTAATGGATATAAACTACAGATCATTTGAATCATATTTTTTTTTTAGAAAATCATTTGAAATACATCTAAATATAAATGGATCATGGTACAGTTTTGGGATAGAAAAATGTTTGAAATACATCTAAATATAAATGGATCATGGTACAGTTTTGGGATAGAAAAATGTTTAAAGTATTAAAAAGAAGATAGTTGGAGATACAAGAAATGTTTGATTATAGTACTCCTTAAGTATAATTTTATGGTTAGTCTTAACTTAACAAAAGGAAGATGTATATATATTTGTCTAAATATGGGCTTGCTCATCCATCAAACAATTGCCTTCAATTTATATCATTTGGATATTATACTACTTTTTATTTTTGATACCGGATATTATTCTATTATAAATTACTTATTTATAATCAACTTTTTAATTGATTAATTTTTTGGATATGCATACGCATACACATGTACCCAATTACTCGTGTACCCAATTACTAGTGTACTTTGGTTTTAGCTCTGGACCCAATAATATAATAATAAATTAAAGATTGAAAGACTCTTTTGGCCAATTGAATTTGAAAAATTACAGGACGAGGAATCGCTTTCTTCTTCCTCAAGATGCCATAATGAAACTGACCAGGATACTATCAGAACTTTTTTTGTTTTGAAAGAAAAAAGAAACTAACCAGAATATTCTTTTCAAGTCTTATTCCACCCAAAGTCTACAGAAATAAATAATGCATAGGAAAGAAGAGCCGCAGTTACATTCAGAAAAAAAATTTATTTGAAATTTATCCTAGTGAAAAACCGAAAAAGAAAAAAAAGATTTCATGTAATCTTAATTGACCAAAAGAGAGAGAAAGGTAAACCAGCTACCGCCTACCTGTAGATTGACAATTTCCTTCCATCAATGACACATCCAATTCCATAAACATTTCTGTAAATGGAAAAAAAAAGATGGAGTTATTTATATTGGTACTCCTACTTTTGGATGTGACACTCCCAACGATTTCTGATCATTGGATTCAATATCTAATTTCCTTACTGTCCGATACAATAAGTTTTAACTTTCTAAACATGTTTTAAAAACCTTTTGGACTGAATTCGTATGTGGTTGTCATCGTGATAGATCTTTACACCTTTTTTATTCCACCCGCAAAATATACAACGTATAAAAACTTAAGAAAAAAATTTTGTTGATATCAATGAGTGGAATAAAAAAGGTGTAAAGATCTATCACGAGGACAACCATATACGAATTCAGTCCAAAAGGTTTTTAAAACCTGTTTAACAGGTTAAAACTTATTGTATCGGACGGTAAGGAAATTAGATATTAAATCCAATGATCAGAAATCATTGGGAGCGTCACATCCAAAAGTAGGAGTACCACAACGGGAGCGCTGAAGTCTACACCATTTATATTCAGTCAAAATTTGTCTTTCAAATCCTGGTGATAAACAGAAAAAGAAAAAACCAGAAATCACTAAATTGACAATTTCCTTACATCAATGACATTCAATTCCAGATTTCGAAAATCCAACACTAGATTACCTGTCTGGTAACGAGATTTGTAAGAACATTTCATATACTACAGGAAACTCACTTTTACCATTATGATTTATGCCTTCCATTAGACCTACACAAATAAACAACAATTAATTACAATAACAGGAAAAAAAAAAGGAATAAAGAATAAAGCATGCATGTGTTAACATGTGATGTGTCATAATCAATATTTGTTGAGTCGATTTAAAGAAATTCAAAAGCTTTTAAAACAATATTGTCTTGAATTCAAATCTAAACTTCGTAAATGGAGAACATAGACACATAAAACGTTTTGTTTGTCTTATGAAATTGGACACAAACTCAAACTTTAAATTAATTATCATGGTCTAATAAGACTGCCAATTACATGAGTTTGTATGTGCATTTCACATTACAACATTAGCGTACAATAC
>AWWV01009150.1:0-25950 GCA_001974805.1 Corchorus capsularis
TATATATATATATATATATATATATATATATATATTACTAATAAGTAATAACTTCGTAATCGACTGACATAAGTATAACTTCTTTTCATAAAGTCAACATTCATGAATGTCTCACAAATCTATATATGCCGGCCGGCTAGAAGCGTATTAACTATTAACTGGAAGGAGAAAGCCACCAAAGAAGAAGAAATCCTTTTTCTGACATTTTGCAATGTTCCATTTTCTTCCGTTGACCAAATCAACTCTTCTGAGAAGTCTTTTGGCGAGTTGGGATTGGGAGTCTAGGTGGCAAACTGGCAAACCCAAAAAAGTACCAAATAAAGTATTAAAAGGTGAAAAAAGGGCAGCCATGCGTGCTATGAGGCGCAAAGTGTAAAACTACAAATATTTGTTAACTTTTTGCTCTTCTGCTCTGTTTCTCCTCTGTTTTTTAGTATCTCCTTTCTCGTTCTTTTCTTTCTTTCTTTCAATTGAACTTTGCAGCAATGGCAACGAGCTTGAACTCCCATTTCAGCTTCCCAACCTCCGAATCCAAAACATCTCGTTTTCCTGACTGGTATTCACCGGAAACAGGAATCTATACCAGCAAGCATGCCTCGGTATCCATCCCCACTGATCCATATCTTGATGTTGTTTCCTTCATTTTCTCTCACCAACATCAAGGGGTCACTGCTTTCATTGATTCCTCATCTGGGTATTCTATATCCTACTCAAAGCTCTTACCTTTGGTCCAATCAATGGCTTCTGGTCTCCACCACCTGGGTGTTTCAAAAGGTGACGTGGTTTTGCTTTTGTTGCCAAATTCTCTTCACTACCCTATCATTTTCTTCAGTGTTTTATATTTAGGTGCAATCGTTACCCCCATGAATCCACTCAGTAGCATGTCCGAGATCAAGAAACAGATTGCTGATTCTAATGTGTGTTTCGCTTTTACTCTTCTTGAAACGGTTGACAAATTGGAGAAGTTGGGTGTTCATGCAATTGGGGTACCGGAAAACATGAACTTGGATTCAGAAAAGGTTGATTTTTCACCTTTTTATAAGCTTATGGCGGGGCAATCTGGTAATAAGGCTCCAAGGCCAGTGATTAAGCAGCAAGACACTGCGGCGATAATGTATTCATCAGGTACTACAGGAACGAGTAAGGGAGTTGTATTAACACATGGGAATTTCATAGCAATGATTGAGCTTTTTGTAAAATTTGAAGCTTCACAGTATGAATATCCAGGTTCTGAGAATGTATATTTGGCTGCTCTGCCAATGTTCCATATATATGGGTTATCACTGTTTGTGGTTGGATTGTTATCGTTGGGGTCTACAGTTGTTGTCATGAGGAAATTTAATGCTGGTGAATTGGTAAAAGTAATTGATAAGTATGGGATTACCCACTTTCCTGTTGTTCCACCTATACTCACAGCATTGACAATGAGCGCCAAGGGTGTTTATGAAAATTACTTCAAGAGCTTGAAACAGGTATCTTGTGGTGCTGCTCCTACAAGCAGGAAATCCATAGAGGACTTTGTTCAGGCTTTCCCTCATGTTGATTTCATTCAGGTAAGGCCTCTTTTTAAGTTATCAATAAGCTATTTACATGTACTTTTCTGATTTTGTTAATTAAGAACTTACTGCAGCTTATAGTAGAAGTTTGAAATGAAATCTGGTTTATAGTAGTAGCATACTTTACCACTTTAATGGTCATAGCTTGTTTGAACTTTGTGTGTTTTAAGGGCTATGGGATGACAGAATCAACTGCAGTAGGAACTCGGGGCTTCAACACTGGAAAACATCATAAATATTCTTCAATAGGACTTCTAGCACCAAACATGCAAGCTAAAGTGGTGGATCTGAATTCTGGTTCTTCTATGCCTCCTGGTGACTACGGCGAGCTTTGGTTAAGAGGACCTGCAATTATGCAACGTAATTGATTATCTCTTCCCTGAAATGCTTTCATTATTACCATGTGTTACATGATAGTAGAATAGCTCAAAGGTATGTCCTGCTCTGTTTTTCTTAGCAGGGCATCCTTTTGGGATTCACTAATCCTTTATTCTCTCGCTATTTACATAGTAAAATTTACATCCCTTTTTAAGTTATAGTCCCCAAATTACTTTTGAATTTCACATGGGTTGTCCTCATCTTTGAGGCACTTCGAATCTTGCAAATTAGCCTGACATTTTACATTCGCTTCTTTCTGATCTCCTTATTCCTATATTCTCACCTTTCCTTTATGGTGCCTTATGTATTGTACATGAGAAGTGGTCCAGTTTAGTCATGCAGAAGTAGTCCATGTCTTTCAAAAGGAAACGTACTCCTGAAAACTTTGGACCACACATTGACATGATATTGAAATGTTTTGGGTATGAAATTTCATCTAACATATTCTTGGGTTACTACTGTCTTGGTTTTCCAGGATACTTGAATAATGTTGAAGCCACCCTGATGTCAATCCATAGAGATGGTTGGCTACGTACTGGTGACATTGCTTGTTTTGATGAAGATGGCTATATGTATTTATCTGACCGCTTAAAAGAGATTATAAAGTACAAAGGCTATCAGGCATGACTTTTTCCCCCCTCTAATTCCAATAATATTCTATGACCATACATAATATAGTGGTCTTAAATATTCATTTTGACACTGATATTTATAATTTTTTTTGTGGTGGCAGATAGCTCCTGCCGATTTAGAGGCCATATTAATTACCCATCCTGAGATACTTGACGCTGCTGTAACTGGGTAAGTGTGTATTTATGTGTTTCATCATTGTTCATTTATGCCCATGAATATTGATAGGTAATAGATACCATCTGATTACTTTACTTTGGACCCTATATTTTATTTACTTGATACTTTTGGGTTTGGGTGGTTTAGAGCCATTGATGAAGCATGTGGTGAGATTCCTGTGGCATTTGTGGTGAGGAGGCATGGTTGCACACTGACCCATGGCGCTGTCATGGACTTCGTGGCTAAGCAGGTCTGCAAATTCTTAACACCTGTAGATATTTAAAACAATCCCTTTTGTATTTATTGTTTTTCTTTTCTCTTCTTTTAATGTATGAAATGAACTTATTTCTTCTTTATTTGGTATTTTAGGTTGCACCTTACAAGAAAGTAAGAAAGGTGGTGTTTACAAATTCAATACCGAGGTCTGCTGCAGGAAAGATCCTCCGAAGAGAACTCAAGAAGTTCTTATCTTCTAGACTTTAAACCATAATATACTCTATTTTGTTGTATATATTTCATAAATTATGCAGTTCCTTAGTGATACACAGTTATGTAAATTAGCTGCATTACATTACCATGACGGCATCAAATTGAACTTTGAAGTTTGATTAACGTCCTTGAATACAGCATTAGAATTCATAAATTAAACCTTTATAACCTTAATATTTTTCATGCCTTTTCAGTTGATATATAGATAGATTGTTCGCCATTTTCAATGAGATTTCTATTTTTCCTTAATCTGTCGCACTCACAATATGTGGCATTATGGCGCAATTGGCAAGCAAAGTACACAGGCAGAAGAACAGAAGAAGATTCCACCTCTTGCCTGCTGTTGGGAATGTATTCACAAAGGCCGAAGTTAGGCCGGAAAAAGAACAAGACAGACTAAAAACTAGAGGGCCAAGGCCTTAGTTTTGGTAGGTTGGGCCAGGTTTACAGATTAACGTTTATACTTAATCGCGTTTACCATTCAACCATATTGTAAATTATGGGTCGCTTGTAAGGGTTTCAATAAAGGCCCAAACGAGTCAATTGACTGAATCTTGCGGGTCGTGTAACCCTTTTGTTTTCTTTTCTTGTTCTCTCTTTTTTTTTATATATATAATGGAGAGAAAAACGAAATAAAAACTACTTAAAAGGCTCTAGGCCAGACTAGTTTTATGGCATCAGCTTGAAGGAGCGATGAGATCCCTGTCGGTGGAGTGTCAAAGGTGCGTAAGCCCAGGTTCAAGTGATCAAAGTGTGTAACCATCCAATCAGCACAGGTATTAGCTTCGCGATAGATATGCTTGATGGAGCATCTCCAAGACCTAGAAAGGAGTTTCTTTATGGCATCGAGAAGCTTAGAATGAGGCCCTGATGATGTAGCTGTAAGATGTTCAATCTTGTTCTCTCTTTTGGTTTTGGATGTTCGTTCAATTTTGCTAGTTTGGGAATTTGAGCTTAATTTGTTCTCCATTGATTGACAGAATGTTGTAAAGCTTTTCTGGTTAATCAATAAAAATTCATTCCTTTTTTCCCGTCGCATTTACTTGAGTACTTTGTAAATTTGCAAGAGTTACTTAAGAGGCAGTAGGCCACTGTGGCACGGCGGTCCATATCAACATTTTTGTTTTTTTGGAAAGAAAAAAAGAAATCTCATCTTGTTTTTGATGACAACGTTATTTTCGTCCATACAAAACTATTGGAAAATACCCCAGTGGCCTCACATGGTGAAAATGGCGACTTTCTTGGAAATTCTTCTCACTCTTTTGCAGTTTCAATGGCAACTCCATTGGTGGCCACACCCACAAACTTGTCTCTCTCCTTTCCTAACAATCATCATTCCAAATCCTGTTCCTTACCTTGTCTCACTTTTAAGCGAAACATCAGAAGGATCCGTAGAAATCCAACATTTGTTTGCAATGGAAACCCACACTTACCTAAACAAGAACATGATCATTCCAACCCTCCCCATAAATCATTGGTACCCGTTAGAGTTCGTGGACCCAACTCCAACTTCTTGCAAATGGATTCTCCTGAGACTAGTTCGAGCAGAACAATTTCAGTCAATTCCTCTGCTTCAGATGGTAGTAGCATCTCCACCTCCACTATCTCTCAAAAGGTAAGTAAATTTTCCTTTTTTAGTAAAAAAAACTAAACTTTATC
This sequence comes from Corchorus capsularis, assembly GCA_001974805.1. Taxonomy (NCBI): domain Eukaryota; kingdom Viridiplantae; phylum Streptophyta; class Magnoliopsida; order Malvales; family Malvaceae; genus Corchorus; species Corchorus capsularis. Next base: position 4,872 of record AWWV01009150.1, read on the forward strand.
AATACTCTGTTGACATTTGTTGAAGTTTTCTTCTTGTTTATCTGTTAATTATGTAGGTGTTAGGGGTATTACATTTGGCTGTGTCCCTTGGGTTAATTCTGGCAATGGATAAGTACTTGAAGAAAGCCTTTGTTGCTGCTGCTATAAAGTTTCCAAGTGCATTATTTGGAATGTTTTGTATTTTTTCCGTCTTGGTGATTCTTGATACTACAATCCCTGCTGCTGCCAAAGGCTTGATGGACTTTTTTGAGCCAGCCCTCATGTTCATTCAAAGATGGCTTCCACTGTTTTATGTTCCAGCTTTGGTGGTTCTGCCACTCTCTGTTAGAGATATTCCTGCTGCTTCAGGCCTCAAGATATGCTTCATCATAGGTATTATTATATTATTTAATCTTGATGAAGCCTTCATTTTTCTTCTTTGCATTATTGTAACTTTTATTAAGGGTGAATTTCTCTGAGTGGTTTATTCCTTTTGGATTTACTGGTTTTATTAAGTGTATAGGTTCTTTGCCTCACCTTGTTATGCACATGATCAATTACTGTTCTCTTCGAGTTTCAGAGAGATAGAGACACTTGTTAACAAAAATTCCTTAAATCTCATGATTTGTTGCTTCCAAAATCAAATGTAAAATACAAGTAAAAAGTTGGAAACTTCCTTTTAAGTTTGTTTGAGTAGCTAGTGATGTCTTTTCTAGAGAGAGTACAATTTTATGTTTGGACTTTGGGGGTGGAAAAAAAGTGAATTGTCTTGTCTGATAGCTGGAACCTTCCTCTGGATATGTTTTTAAGAAAGGTTTACCATATCTTTCTAGTGGAAGTTTCAACTTTTTCTTTTGTAAGTTTAGGTTGAATTGCAGCATCTTATTGAACATTGTAGCTTTTGGCTCTTAAATGTTCAAAAAGGTAGTTACTCGGTAATTAACAATGATGTCTCACTTTTATGTTCATTTGTCTTTAATAACAAAGAAACTTCTATAAGACATTTGCTTCTCCAGATTTACATTTGTAATCTTGTCTTATGAGTTATGTTTCTTCATCTGTTCATTTAACTTTCTTCTTTTCTATGTCATGCCCTTCTGTTGAAATGCTAATTGTGTTCTAGTCTTGGTCCTCCCATCCACAGCTTTGCAGCTTGAATAAAATCTGATTCCTTTATATTCAGCACTTTCCTTGCCGATCTTGCACATCATATATTCATTCATACCTGCATTTGAATCCCTTAATCCATGGTTTTGCATTTGTTATTCATGTCTGTCACAACATTTCTTCATTTCTTAATTTTTCTGCAGCTGGAGGCTGGTTGGCTTCACTTTGTGTTGCGGGCTATACAGCTATTGCCGTGAGAAATATTGTAAAGACAGAAATGACAGACGCTGAGCCAATGGCAAAACCTTCTCCCTTTTCTCCCTTAGAATTTTGGGCTTGGGGTGGTATCTTTGTTGCATCATTCGTTAGTGCATTATTTTATCCTACAGCATTGGGGACAACTGCCCGAACATGCCTCCCTTTCCTACTTGCCTCTACCGTTCTAGGCTACATGGTTGGCTCTGGGTAAAATTTCATTGTCTTCTTTAAAGCAATTCGTATGGATTAAGTTTTCCCCAATGAACAATAATAACATCTATACTTGCTTTCTATAAGTGCATTTTTGTGAATTAAAATAGTTGTATTCTTTTTGAAAGTTTCACCAATTTATGTAGGTTACCAGCTGGTGTGAAACAAATTCTTCATCCAATTATTTGTTGTGCACTCTCTGCGGATCTGGCAGCAGTGGCCTTCGGGTACATTTCGAAGTCAGGAGTTGATGCAGTTTTAGGTAATACTTATTACTTGAATTCCTTATGGTTCTAGTAAAGGAAAACCGATATGGTCATAGACAATCCATTCACGATTATGCATTTTTTAAAATTCAGTATCAAGATTTCAGTTTTATATTCATGTAATGTATGCAAATGATAATTTTGCCACTTAATTCATGCAGGAGATTACCTTACAAAAGTGCCATCCAATCCCGGAGCTGGTGATATTCTCATGGGATTTCTAGGCTCTGTCATTCTCTCTTTTGCTTTCTCAATGTTCAAACAGAGAAAGGCAACTACCTGCCCTTCACATTCAACAAAACCAGACAAATCTCATAATCTACTTTTCACATTGTTAATCTTCAACAAGTCCTGGCATAAGTTTTACCCCAAGGGTCAACTTTGTTGTTAACACATAATCATCTTAGTGGCAGATACTTAGCATCCAATTTATCATCACTATCACTCATCAGTTCTTTTTTCCTGAAATGCTATTATGTGAACTAATAACTGTTGCCAACTTGCTCTTGACTTTTTACAGCTTGTTAAGAGACATGCGGCTGAGATATTCATATCCATCATTCTCTCAAGTTTGTTCTCTTTGTATTCAACTGCTCTTATCGGACGCCTTGTTGGGTTGGAACCAAGTCTGACCATTTCAATTCTACCAAGATGTATAACCGTGGCATTAGCCCTCAGCATTGTTTCCTTCTTTGAGGGTAAGATAAGTTACTGTGCTCTGCACAAGGTGGCAGACAACTTCATCTTCTGATTCATATAAGACATAACTAAACAAAAACTTAATTTTGGACACACAGAATGTAGGATTAACTAAGTTTAGTGGTAATAACAGCTTGTCTATATTGTTTGCAGGTGCCAATACATCTCTGACAGCAGCTGCAGTTGTAGTGACTGGTCTGATTGGTGCAAATTTTGTGCAAGCAACGCTGGACAAATTGCGTTTCCGCGACCCTATTGCTCGAGGAATAGCAACTGCATCTAGGTATTGTTTAATGTAACCATTATGACTATGCTCGCATTGATTATGCACTTGTTGTCTGTGAAATGTTAGTATGTTTTAGTTCTTGGTTATGCATTGCATCTGATACTAAAAGTTGGTCTTCACTTTTCCTTTTGTATCCAGTGCTCATGGATTGGGAACAGCTGCATTGGCGGCCAAGGAGCCTGAAGCCCTTCCTTTCTGCGCCATTGCTTATGGTCTCACCGGTATCTTTGGCTCATTGTTTTGCTCTGTCCCAGCAGTCAGGCAAAGCTTGCTCGCAATTATTGGCTGAATGAAACAATATGTTGTAACAAATTCTGCACATTTTGGATGGTGGTTGATGGTTATTGATTTATTGTACAGCCAGAAAGCATTTTTTCCCATAATAACTAAAATCAACGTTGCAAATATTTGATCATATTGATCATTTTCAGTTCTTCTGATTATCTTTTTAATAATTATTTTTTTCCTTTTTATATCTCAAATTTCTAATTTATTTAAATATATAAAATTTTGATCAATACTAGTTTTTTTTCATCCTTAATTAAATATTATTTATGATGAATTAAATAATGAGATGGATTTTTTTTCTTTCTTGGGGTGGAAAATAAGATGGATTACCAATTATGTACTAAAAACAAAGAAAAAAAAGATAAGAGTAAAAAAAAAAAAATTGGTGAAAAAAATACTTGTTCCGTAAATTAATATTAAGATGTAGATGAAGTGTAGGAATACTCGGGGCACGTCTCTTGAGATTTGAGAAACTCGTGTGCAATAAATAGGGAACGAATATTTTATCAATTTCCTTTTACACCAAAGCAAAGAGAGAGAAATTCGGCCCAAAAAAAGCAAAGAGAGAGAAGATATAGTAAGTATAAGTACAGTTACACTGCTTTTGGTGCTCTCTGCTCAATGCTTACTTCTCACAGACAGACTGAAAAAACATTAACCATAACAAGTGGAAAACTTTTTATTTTACAGTTACAAAACAATAAACTTTCTTCTTCTTGTAATCTTTGTTAGATTTTCAGCGCAGAAACTTGCCAACAACCACTTCTTGCTAGATCGTGTAAGCCCCTTTTTACCCTGTTTCTTTAATAGTTTATGGTTTCTGACTTTCAGTTTTAGTGCTTCTGCTTCATGTCTTCTTTCTCTTTTTCTTGTGTGTTTCTTAGTTTGTGTTTGTCAGTTGATAATTCAAAAGTTCTGATTTTTCCATTTTTAATCTAAATGTGATGCCTTTTTGCCTTTGATTTTCCAGTCTGAAAAATGGGTTTGAGCAATATATATAATGATGCTTTCAAGTTTGATGCTTCCCCTCGAATGGGGTTTTCTAATTAATGGGTAATAGGTAACGATTTCTGGGTTTTGGGTGGTTTTCTTCATTTTGATGTCGTTGTTTTTGCCTTTCTTTGTCATTTGAACGGAGTTTGCATGGAATCTTGTTTATTAGTTATGTACAATCTGTTATCATATGCTTTACTTGTATATAGGTTTGCTGATTTCTGCTCCATAATTAGTTAATTCCAGTATTTGAGGTTGCTTTATTTTTTATGTAGGTAGATCAGGAATCTGTTTCTTAAAATTCGAATTGGGTTTCTCACAACTTTCTGTCTTGCCATCTGTTTAGCAGAGCTTGCAATCTGTTTTTTTCCCTTATTTATTGATATCTTTAGAACTTTTCCCTATCTTTTCAGTTTATGCATGCAAGTTTTTCTCAGTTTCTGCAGTCTAGGAAATAGTTGAGGTCATTGTGCATGAGCCTCTGCACATGGAACATTGTCTATTTAGAAAGTAGAGAATAAGATTATAGAGCATTAAAGGATATACGAGACTGCAGTTAGGACTTTGATCTTTTGAACTTTATAGGATCTTGAGACGATTATAGAAATTTTCACATGCCACATATTTTAGTACCTATTGAAATTTTGTTTCTTGCAGATGTTCTGCTGCATAATCAAATAACAGCTATGCAGATGGGTTCATATTCCAATAAGAACATGATGCCTGAAACTAACACTGGATCATCGGCTTCACCTTTTTCTTGGTTTTATGGAAATTACATGACCAAACCTGGCTTAAGTTCTCTGCAAAGAGCTCAAATAGGCCATGAACCTGGTCTTCTTGTTGCTCCAATTCGTTCCATTTCAGCTCCCACAACCGAATCAGAGAACAACGATGATTTGAGGAGCAAAACCACAAAGGTTGGGAAACAGAAGCCTTCTGTGAAGGATTCTAATCCAGTTGCATCCAAGGTTCTCAGGCCAAAGCAGCCCAAGAAGAAACCTTCTACTCCTAAGAAGGCTAAGGGACCAATCACTCCGGAAGCCAAACGCGAGAAGAGGAATCTCAATGTTGACCTTGATGGAACAAACTTTGATTTCTCTGGGGTGCCCTCCCCCTTTTGCTCTTGTACAGGTGTTGCAAGAGTGTGCTACAAGTGGGGTGCCGGTGGTTGGCAATCCTCTTGTTGCACCACTAATATATCAGAACATCCTCTTCCCATGAGTTCCACCAGGCCCGGTGCTCGCATGGCTGGGAGGAAAATGAGCAATGGAGCATATCTGAAACTTCTTCTGAGACTTGCAGCTGAAGGTCATGATCTTTCTCATCCTGTTGACTTGAAGCACCACTGGGCGAGGCATGGTACAAACAAGTTTGTCACCATCAAATAGAGAATGCAGATGGCTGGTAGATGGTTAAAATTATAATAATGCAGTTTCGAATATATATTACTACTCTGCTTTCTGGTTTGAATGTAGTTTACTCTTAGTCCTATCTAGAAGTTGGCTAACAAGTCAGATTGTAAATATAGTTTCTCTGACTTTCTTTCGCTAAAACTTAGGAGGGATGCTACTTTGCATTTGGAATCCAGACCTTGTAAAGACAAAGTTTATGTTATTTGCATGGGTATTGTTTCCATCTCTGCATTACCATTGTTGCTATTTTATGCTTCATTACATGTTTGTTATGTTATATTTGAAGTAGGGTACTTGACAGAACAGTTTTCCTTGGTGAATATGAATTGTGTAAATGAACATCAAGTTGGGGAAGAGCTTCATATCGTTGTGGAACAGATAGAGTTCTTTCCTCAAGCTTTCTTCACGTGTGGGATTATAATTTTGTGAATGGTGAATGAAAAATAAATATGTATAGTCGTGGGATTATAATTTTGGTCACATTAGGGCCATGCTTCATAGAGAATCACCTTTTATTCAAGAAAAAACCAAAAATCATATAGCATCATAAATGGTTACAAAAGATAATAAATGATGTCAAAAGGTTCGTCTTCTATGAACTTCTTAACTTGATTTTGATCTCTGACTTTGTTTCTCTATTTTACAGATCTCCACAGAATTGCAACAGAAAATAGATACACAAGACCATACTCATTCTTAATGAGAGGAAACAGCCTAAAACTTAGATTAAGCCTTGAAAGAGAGAAAGGGAAGTGGAAGGGAAAACTGAAAAAGAAGAAGATAATTTATGAACTCAAGGCCATTGTCCAATTTATAAGGCAGTAGCTCTGACTTATTCTCTTTAGGCTTTTGTTGCTTCTAGTGGAGTAGCAGCTTTGCTCGCGATAATTTGCTCGTAGAGGTCTCTTATCTTCAACCCAACAATGGTTTGGAAGAGACCGGTTCCATTGTTGCTTCCAGGGAAATCAGCATGCTTCAACATTTGCTGAGTGACTTCTCCATAGAACTTGGTAGAAAGATTGCTCAAATGGCTTTCGACGTAAATCAGTTCATCTAATCTGTCAAATTGCCCGTCCATTTCCAGAATAGAAACCTAAGGAAAAGCAACAGAAACAGAAACATTAACCCAAAAAGTCTGGAATTGGAAATGTTAGCAAATTTCTGTTGAGAAAAGATGCCTCATTGCCAAAGTAACTGTCAGGGCCGTAGGCGAATTTGATGCCAGGGTAAGAGCAAGTGAGTTTCCTTCCGCATGGAATCCATGAAATGGTTGAGCCTTCATCAAACAGGTAAACTGGACTGAAATGTTTCACCCCTTCTTTCATGATCAACCTAACTCTCAAAACCTTTCCCTCATTGTCGTCTGGAATGAGCTGTGTTGGCAGCACTTCGATAACTGCATCAGCATATTGCTTTTGAGGATCTGCACCACAAAGCACAGTAACCATTATTATAATGTCTCCCATCCCATGTTTAATGTAACATAAATCAGTTGCTGTCAAACTTTATGTAGTGTTCTGTTTATTACCGATATAAGCATCGAAATCGGGTTTCCTTGCTTCAATACTGGCTTTAATGCTCTCAAGGCTGTGTCCTCTCTCAGCCATGTCTCTCTGTAAGCAATGGTGGTTTCAAATATAAAAGGTTAAGATCACGCTAATGAACAAAATCATGGCATTGAATTTACAGAACATTGGGACATTTTTTGGTCACCTGAATTTTCCATGCAAATTTGACCTCATTGCTGATGTCCAAATAGATACTGAAGTCCAACAGATCCCTCACCCTCTCATCGAACCTACACATAAAGACACAACACACTCTTTAAATTGGCTAATTCTCAGACATAATTTAAGTAAAATAAAAGTATATTATAAAATATTCTTAAAATTGACAAAAATTAAAGAAGTAGTAGCTAAGTATAAAACACTAAACACAATTGCCGCCAAAAGTAAGAGACTTAAAAAAATTTAATATTAATATTAATTAATAATATATAATAACTATAATGGGCCAAACTTTTCAATCACAGGCAGAGCCCAAATGGCTCACGTTCACAGACTCAAATTCGTCATCCTATCCGATTTCCATTTAGAAAAAACCTTCACGAATTAATCTAAATGATCGAAAACTGAGAAAAAGAACATGCAGAGAAAGAGAGAAAAACAGAGAGAAAGAAGTAATGAATTGCTCGATATTTTCTAGTTTTGATTCTGACTTACATGGGGTGAAGCCCTTCAATGACAAGGATCTTAGGAGGCTTAATGAGCTCAGGAGGATCCAAGAGACCTGTAACATGGTTGTAAATAGGTTTCTCAACAGCAACACCGCTCTTGATAGCCTTAACTTGTTCATACATGAGGTCAAAGTCATTAGCTCTTGGGTCAAGTGCAGTAACTCCCTTCTCTTTCCTACCATTTCTGTCAAGTGAATGGTAATCATCTAAGCAAATAACGGTGGTCATGTCACTGATGAGTGTGTTTGAGTCAGGGTTGCCGCCCTTGGGTGGCTCCGCCGCGCCACCGAACACGCTGGTCAGCCGTCTCATGAAGGTACTCTTCCCACATCCTGAGTCAGCTGCAAGACCAATCACGACTGTCTGTGAGTCACCAGCTGAGCAGGTTATCACGCCGCCGCTGCTGCGCTTGCTGCTTCGCTTCCCAGTGCTGTAGAAAACTACTTGCTTTTGGTTAAAACCCAAGTGAGTTTTTGTTGGTGTGGAGATTGAACATGATGAATTCAGAGATTGGGTTGTGTAAACTGTGCAGACTGCTGCCATTTTTCTTTAGCTTCTCTGTTTTTCTTTTCAGTCTGCCTGAAAAAGGGAACTTAGAGATTGCTAAAATGGGATTATTGTATTTTAGATGGTCATGAAAGAAAGACCAGATAAAAATGATGAGTTTGAATTGTTATTGTCCTCTGATTTCCAAGGAAAATTTTGGAACACAAATAAGAAGAAGAAAAGGTTGAAGAAAACAGATGGCAGTTTGTATAAAAGAGGGTGATGGAAAGCTGAGGTGTCTTTTGTTTTATGGGTTTCTATGACTGCCCCTAGTTTTGGACAAGTTTGTAGGTGATATTAAGGTGTGAATGAAAGGGACTTGGAAGGACTTGAATCAATTGGCAATGGACAAAAGAGTCATTTCAAAACTTAATTTCCTTAGCTATAGTACTGAAAACATATACTAGATATTTATCATTTAATGAAATAAATAAATTGAATTACTAAAAAGTTTGGAATTGTTGATGAGGTGATGGCATATGTGATAGACCACAGGGCATGGAGAAGCTTGGTGGTTATTTGTTGTAGTTTGGATATTTCTGATGCCACGTGGCATCAAAGGGGTGGCTGGTTAAAGATTAGGGGTTTGGGGTGTGGGAGTGATGGTGCTGATATGGTGCCTGTGCCATGCAATTCATTCTTTGGACTCTTCCCTTTGGTGAAGTGTATGTACCATAAATCTCACACTCCATACTCCAAAGTCCAAAGAGTCAAGTTTCAAGATCACTTTTTCACATCCACAAAAAGAAGAAGAAGAAGAAGAAGAAAAAGGCCCAAAAAGAAAAAAATATATAATAACAATTAAAGAATAATATTAGCCTATAGTTTGCAAAAAGCTTTTTCAAAATTATGTAACCATGAGCAGTATTTGCAGCTGCATGTGCTGTATGCAAACATAAACAAAAATATGCAAATTTGCCAACCTTATACCAAAAAAACCAAGAAAATGAAAGGAAGATTTGTGTCTGTTTCCACATGAAGTGGTATAATTAAATACTACTAATCTATTTATGTTGAGTTGAATCTTTGAATTGAATATATATAAAAAATTTCTTTGTTTAACTTCTTTTCCTGTTGAATGGGTTTAAAAATTGTAATTAGAAGATAAAATAATACCAACAGGAATCATAATAGTATAAATCATTTTATGTTCCCAGTTATTAGGTTCTTTCTCACATTGAGACTATCAATATATATTTTATAAAATGGAACTTAAACATTCTCATTGACAATTTGAAAACGGCTTTGTTTTTTAATTAGCAAAAAGAGTTTGACAAACGTGGACTCTTTTGTCATACTCAGGCAAGTAGAATGAAAATTGGAAGGCAAAAAGCATTTTTATTACTATAGAAGCCATGAAAGCACAATGTTTAAGTTTAAGTTGAAAGGCTGATGGTGAGAGACCATTATATTTGAATAGCTTTAAGTTGTTAGCCGTTTGAATCTAGCTAACCCATCGGCTGCAATCACAACAATTATTCATAGGCCAACCAAGGAGTCAACCAAATCACAGTTATTGGACCTATAGTCCAAGTAGGCCTTTTGGTTAAAATTTTTAGAACCCAACCCAAAGCCTATATATCGGGCTCAAATTAAAATTTGAGCCCAACTTTTATTTGGAGTTCAAAGAGGACTAATAATTGAGGTTCTTACCGGTCGCTTGTTTAGAGTACTTTCCCAGGAAAGTAATAGAGTGTAAAGACTTTCTATGGTTTTATTGAGAAATTATTAGGTGGGGCAGATCCACCACGTCATCCGTGGTCCATCTAAAAATATCTCGCCACGTAACCAACAATGCCACATCAGTTGGATGCCATGTCATATCTTCTCTCAAATTATTATTAATTAATTTAATCTAATTAACGTTTACAACTTAAACGGCAAATGTTACCTCTCTTCTGTGCTCTCCCCATGATATTTTTCCCAATTCTCCTTTTCTTCCCAATTCTCTTTTTCTCCTGGCTCAATCGACTCCACCAGTTTCTACGCTACTTTGAAGCCAGATCTCCCACCTCGTTGAAAATTGAACGGTAGGCGTTACCTTCTCGATTCCCTGCTCTCCCACAAGATTTTTCCCAATTTTGTTTTTCCTCTTAGCTCGATTGACTCCACCATTTATTGTCAGTTTCGTAATCGGTTTGGATTTCTTTTTCCCAGTGTACCAATCAGCCTAACTGAAACTTGTGCTGGTTCTCTGAAGTTGATTTAATGGAATATTTTCATATTTTCCTAGCAGCTTTTTATGTTAAATACTTCATATTGTTTGAATCATCCAACAAACTCAAAATATCACAAAAATCAATTACTATAGTAATCAAATTCAAGCCATCCTATAAGAATAAACTCCTAGCTTTTTCAAGCCATTCTTATTTTTCTTCATGGCTAAATAACGACAACATCCTTGAAACAGAGGAGATTCCAACTAATGAAACCATGGAGTGTGAAGGAAAGCTGGCAATTTCTTTGTCACCGGAGGTCAGAGCTCGGATTCGGAAACCATGGCGCAACTCACTCATCATTAAACTACTTGGGGGCCAACTCAGACTTCCTATGGTTCATACAAAATTGAAATCTCTATGGAAGATACAATCGGCTTTTCATGTTTCCGGTTTAGGTAATGGTTTCTTCATTGTCCGCTTCCAATCTCCAGATGAATTTTATATTGCTTTGGGTGGAGGACCATGGTTTATCAATGATAAATTCTTGTCTGTTCAATGATGGCGGCCGAACTTCAGAGCCTCTGAAAACAAGCTCCCTACAACTATGGCTATCTGGATTCAACTCCCAGAATTGCCTGTTGAATACTATGATGTTAACATGCTACAAGAAATCGCTTCATTGGTGGGCACTCCGATTAAGATTAATGCTAATACCAGCACAGCCTCCTGTACTCAATTTGCTAGAATCTGTGTAGAAGTCGAACTAGGAAAGGAGTTACCAAGATCCATTACTCTAGAAGGCAAGATACAGAAAATTAGGTATGAAATTAAAACTGCCTTTTACCTGTCTTGCAGAGTTATTGGTCATAAAAAGGAAACTTGCCCATCAGTCAGCACGCCACAGAATATCCCATCCAACTCGGTGTCTCAGCCGGGAAAGTCGCCACAAATCTTGGCACCTTATTGAGAAACCACGACGACGGCGCCCCTACAACCAACAGAATGAAACCCTACCTTTAACTAATGGTGGTAGGTCGAGCCTGACTTCTAGGCCCAATAACAAGTCCCATTTTAGTGGAGTAGGACCCAACACCTCACATAAGGCTCCTAGCAGATCAGATCAGGCTCATCCATCAAGTGTCCAACAGACCCAACAACCAAAGGAGGCTCATAAATCCAAACAAGCTTGGATCCCAAAAATTGGGCCAACCCAGGATAATATTTCTAAAACTCATATCTCAAATTTCTTTTCTATTTTATCTGATTTAGATGATTCTACACAATCACTGACTCTTTCATCTTTTTCTTCTACAGATTGCTCAAAGCAGATTTCAACCTTGCCTTCCCATCGCTTCACTGCCTCGGCTATTGCGTCTGGAACCGCCTCTTCCACAGATAAGATACATACGTCAAGCTACAACATGGATTACTCATCACTGGACCCCCTTCCATCGATTATCCGCTCACCGACTCTCCGTCCATCACCGCCTCATTCTCCTCCACCGCCAATTCCCTCCAAGTTTATATACCGCACTCCACTGATATCAACTCCACAAACACTCTTCTTTCCTTTCCAACTAACCAAGATGACAACCAATCAGCCCACCAACCCAACCCCACCACCCCCAACCCAACAACTCGCCCTCCCTGCGATTCAACTCACCCTCCCTATCCACCCCCTCCCAGTTATGACCCAGGCACCTTCTCCCTCTTTGACCTCGTCAGAAAACTCTTTCTAGAATTCCTACTTCCCAGCTCTGAATCTGGTCTCCTCTGCTCAATCACCAACCTCGGTCCTTTCTCAACCAATTCCCCTTCCACGATCCTTTCCACATCTGTTTCCCACTCCACAACCGCTTCTCCGTCATCCTTACCATCACCTGGGACTGCTTCCCCGTCCTCGACCATAACCTACTTCTTTTCAACCATTCACCAACATCCACGTCACCTACCCACCTTTCCACACTCATAACTCAAATGCTTATCGCCCCCTTCTTCCATCAAGAGATCAAATTATCGAAAGGGGCATCAACAGTTTCATCTTCCAATCCCCCCACTACTCTTCCCACCTTTTTTTGGTCCCAGCAGATCTCTTTAGGTTCGAAATCCAACTGTTAAAAGAAAGTTTTGTGTACTTGGGAGGGAGAGATGTGATTTACCCCTTGAAGTTTTTTTGCGGAGCCAAACGCAGTTCCTGCGATGAGGACAACCAATCTGGACAATAACACAAACGGTACTGTGAACCCGCCGATATCAGAAATTCCATCCGTGAACTCCGGAGGTCCCTCCTCAAGAAAGATGGTAAGGGTTCTTAGCTGGAACTACAGAGGAGCTGGTCGCTCGGAATTTCTTACTGAACTGCGTTAACTAATCACACTTCATCATCCTCATATCATTCTCATTCTGGAAACGAGAATCAATAATATCAGGGCTGATCATCTCACTTCTCAGATCCCTCTGAAGGGTAGACTCATTTACCTAGCCATGGGACGAGCAGGTGGCTTTTGGCTGCTGTGGAAAGCCGATGCTATCAAAATACACTCTGCTTCAGTATTCTCCAGAATGATCACTGCAGAAGTCTCGGCTGCTGACCCTGAGGCTGAGGATTTCCTGCTCACTGGACTCTACAACTTTCCTAATCCTGCTCAGTAAAACCAGGTATGGGAAGTTATTTCTTCTATGTCAAATTTAATTAAATCAAATTGGCTTATTATTGGAGACTTTAACTGCATTAGATATTCATATGAAAAACTTAGCCAAAACCTCATGAATGGTAGTCAAGTTAGGGCTTTTAATGAATGCATTACTAACTCTAATCTTTTTGATGTTCCGACTTTTGGCCCCAAATTCACTTTCTCTAATAAACATATCGATGTCACTTTCTGTCGGTCAAGACTTGATAGAGCCTTAGTGAACTCAGCATGGTTGCAATCCTTCCCTTACACTAATGTCAAGATCTTAATCTCACCTGGCTTTAATCATCTTCCGTTTTTATTAAACACTAAATCTGCTAATAACTCTAGAGCATAATTCTTCAAATTTGAACATGCCTGGACTCTCTCTCCTGATTATGTGCAAGTTATTAATCAAGCAAAAATGGTTTTTAATTCCCCTTCATCTTCAAATCTTACTGCTTTCCAACATAAATTTTGTAGTTTTCTTAATTTAGTATCTAAGCACTCTTTACGTTGGAAGAAGGCTTCTTTTCCAAATACTACTCATCTCCTTAAATCCTTGGCTGCTAAACTAGAAGCTATTCATAAAACACTTGAAATTAATCATGACCCTAATTTACTCAGACAAGAAATAGAACTATCCCATTCCTACATGAAAGCTCTTAAACAAGATGAAATTTATTGGGCTCAAAGAGCTCATTCTAAGTGGATTAAATGTGGTGACTTAAATACCAAATATTTTCATAACTTTGTCAAATCTAGAAGAACAACCAATAAAATCCACTCTCTTCAACTTCAAAATTCTGAATGGACCTCCGATCCCAAGCTTATTCAATTTGAATTCTATTCTCACTTTCAAAATATGTACTCTTCTAATTCTGTTTCTTCTCTTGATACCTCTCTGGACCCTTTTATCCCCTGCCTCAATGAATCTCACCTCTCTATTCTTAACTCTCCTATCTCTGAGGCTGAGATTAAAGTAGCCACCTTCTTTATTGGTTCCTTTAAGACAGCAGGCCATGATTTAGTTCCGGCTTTTTCAAACATTTTTGGACCAACATCAAGGTTGAGTTTATACCCACCATTCTTTCCTTCTTCTCTAATGGTGTTTTTTTGCCTGAAATCAATGAAACTACAATTGTACTCATTCCTAAGAACTCTCAACCATCTAGGGTTACACACTTTAGGCCAATCAGCCTCTGTAATGTGCTTTATAAAATTATTTCCAACATTATAACAGCCCGGCTTCGGCAAATTATTCCTGATCTTATTGGCCCATTTCAGAATGCCTTTGTGCATGGTAGGAAAATCTCAGATGATACTATTATTACACATGAAATCCTACACTCTATGTCTAAGAAAAAATTAAAAAATTTACATGATATGGCCATTAAAATTGGGATGCTTTCTTTTCAAGCTCATTGCAAAAATATTACTTCTTTGAAAGCGTATAGATCCGGTCCTCCAATCCCTTGTCTTTTTTTTGCTGATGATTGTTTCATCTTTTCTAGAGCAACCTCTCACTCTACTTCAACATAGCCTCCATTCTACATGAATACTGTTCAGCCTCCGGGGAAGCTATTAACCTTGACAAATCCTCTCTAATCTTCTCTCCAAATTCTCCTCCTAATGTCAAACAAAATTGTGCTAACATTTTGAACATTCATAATAGAGCTCAAAGAGATAAATACTTAGGACTTCCTCTAATTTTTGGCAGAATTACTAAGAATACGTTCTTTTTTTTTTTTTTGCTTGAAAAGGCTAAGGCTAGTCTTGAGGTCTAGTATAATCATTTCCTTTCTTATGTTGGTAAGCTAACACAATGTCTTCTTTCAAAGTTCATAGACACATTACTAAGCAGTTGCACTCTACCGCAGCAAACTATCTTTGGCATAAATCGGCTACCTCAAAGAATACCCACCTAATCAAATGGGAAACCTTAACTCTTCTGAAACATTTAGGTGGACTTGGTATTAGAGATTTAGACTTAACCAATAAGGCATTTCTCCTCAAACAAGCCTGGAATATTTTTTCAGACTCTAATTCATTGGCTACCCAGGTCATTAAAGCGAAATATTTCCCTTCATGTTCCTTTTTAGAGTCCAACTCTTCACCTACATCTACTTCCTGGTTTTGGAAAGGTATTCTTTCAGTCAAGCAGGATTTTAAAAAAGGCCTTTCTTGGATCCCACATTCTCAGAGTCAATTAAGTTTTTGGCATGACAACTGGTTTTTTGAGTCCTCTCTGGCTTCTCATGTCAATAATATTCCCCAATAACTCCAACAATCAAAACTTGCTGATGTTATTGACCATAATCAAAAAGCTTGGAACCTTTCTGCTGTTGCCAATGTGCTCTCCCCCATGCTGCAAGACAGAATACAGTCTATCCCTATTTCTTCCTTTCTTACTGATGATCAGCCTTATTGGGGACCCAGCTCCTCTACTGAATTCACAGTCAAAGATACTTATAATTGGCTTTATTTTAGAAGTTTCACCTCTCAATTGACTACTCTCCCTTGGCTTAATATATGGAAACTTAGATGTTTACCAAGAATTAAATTCTTTTTATGGCTTTTGGCACATGGCAGGCTTCCTACAGCTGATCTTCTTCATAACA
This sequence comes from Corchorus capsularis, assembly GCA_001974805.1. Classification (NCBI taxonomy): domain Eukaryota; kingdom Viridiplantae; phylum Streptophyta; class Magnoliopsida; order Malvales; family Malvaceae; genus Corchorus; species Corchorus capsularis. The sequence continues at coordinate 20,607 of AWWV01009150.1, forward strand.
GGAACATTATTCCTTCAAACCTATGCCATCAGTGTGGTAATATAGAGGATATTCCTCACCTTTTTGGTTCTTGTCAATCTTATGCTTCTCTATTTCAGGGATATTTCAATGGATGGAATCCACAACTTACCAACATCACTCTTTTTCTTCGTAAATGGAAAATATACTTTTATTAAATTGGATTCATTATCCTCTGTCTCTTACAACTCATTTTTTGTTTCCTCCTTGTGGTTTTTGTGGAAAAGCATAAATGCATCACTTTTTACAAATGAACTTGTTGAGGTTAAATTAATTCTGCATAGAGCTAAGTCCCTCACAAGGGTTGTCTCACCATCACAAGTTGTCTCTCCTGCGTCCATCTTCCCACTTCAGATCTCTTGGCTGCCCCCCCACCTCATTAGATTAAATTGAATACAGATGGTTCTTCATCAGGGAATCCTAGGTAGGCAGGGGCTGGTGGTATTTTAAGGAACCATAACAGAAATTTTCTTGCAGCTTTTTCACATTATGTTGGTTTTGGTACTAACAATCTTGCAGAACTTTATGCCATCAAGGAAGGCTTTTTATTGGCTAAGGAACTACAAGTCAGAAACTTAATTATTGAATCTGACTCCCTATTCTCAATTTCTGTTTTGAACAGGAAGAAGGTAGCAACCCCACTACTGTAGCTGCTGCTTGAAGAATGCCTACACCTACTACAATCTTTTGAGAATGTACATATACAGCACTGGAGCTGCAGTGGAGAATAGATGGAGAAACATGACATACCGCTCGCCCCCTAACCTTATTTTTGATCTTTATATATATGATGTACATAGTGGACCTTCTGTTCGTTTATCAGCCTCTCATCCTCACTAAGTTGAGGCCTTTTGATTCCATCCTCAATAGTAGAGGATTTTTTGTTCTTAATCTGCTTGGCCCGTTTGTACAGGGTCTGAAAGATGTAACCTGTTACCTCCCCTTATAAATATATAAATATCAGCTTGTGTGTGCCAAAAAAAAAAAAAGTAATCAAATTCAATTCGTGGTGACACCACGAACCTTAAATCAAATACATGGCTTTAAAATTAAATATTGTAGCACCTTTGACCCAAAAAATTTCTCTAACACCAAAACGGATGACGTGGGAGAGTCGCCACCAAATTGAAGCAGAACAAGTTTAGAACATATTTCAATCTGTTGTGAGTCATGATCATGCGCAGAATTTGGTGCAATTAAACCTTACCCAGCAAAAAATATGTCCTGTTGGTTTAGGGAGAGCCGACTTCGAAGCAGAGCAAAGAAAATGGTGGAGTCGATCGAGCGAGCGAAGAGAAGAAAGAAAATTGGGAAAATCTCTTGTGAAGAATTAGAGAAAGAAGCAAACGACGTTTGTCAATTAAATTAAATAATTAATAATAATTTAAGAGAAAATATGACATGGCATCCAACTGATGTGTCATTGTTGGTTATGTGGCGAGATATTATTGGGTGGACCACGGATGACGTGGTGGACCTGATCCACCTAATGATTTCTCGGTTTTATTAGATGATAAAAGGTGGGAAAATCATTTTTAAGGGCACACACTTTCCTTGATAGGTGGGAAAATACTTTCTCATGGGAGGGGTAGAGAAAGTTTTTTCTCTCCCATGAAAAGTGTAAATCTTATTAAAATTGAATTATTTTCCATGGAAAGTACTAATGAACCAAACCCTTGAAACAACTATCCATGGATTTTAATTGTTACTTTCCCTAGTATCACTTTCCTTGAAATCACTCTTCTAAGAATCACTCTCTAGGAAAAGTTTTAATATGGAAAGTAACAAACGCACTCTTAAAGTAAAGAAAAGAGTTTATGTAATTAATATTCCGATAGATTTAAGTGGTTTGATACTTAGAACATCTTGGATTCATAGGTTCGGACACATGTGTCAATGACTTTTACATCAAATTTAAATCCAATTTGTGAACTTTATATAGATTTAGACCTTAAATGTTACAATTCAAAGATTTAGACCTAAATCAAACAAAGGTCCAAAGGTTTAGATCTAAATTGAATGTTTAGTCTTAACTTTACCTCCTAAAGCAATGAGTTTACCAAGATCGAACATAATTAATCGCTCGATTATATTAAGTTTTCAATGGGACAATTCCGTGGTTAAAACTTGAGATTTTTTTGTTGTAGACAGAGTGAGATTAAAGGAAATATGAGAATTACCTCTTATTGTGTAAATCTTTTAAACATCGTGTTCATGAGTAGCAACTATATTATATTAAAATTTATAGAAATACTTATTAAAAACTACAAACCCTTTTGGGCAATTATTATTCTGAAATAAGTCAAACATGAAACATAAGGATTCCCAAAACCCAAAATTGTTCCCAAACAAGTGACTTGATCAATTACTGATAGGTCTAAACGAAATTAGATCTCGATTATGAGACTTCGGCTAGCCCTTCTCCCAAACGACAACCTCGTATTCCATTGAGCCACCGCCGGTCCCATCGCTAGTCTCCACATCAAGCTTATAATTTGTCCCCGCAACCACCTGCGTCTCGCCCTTCACCACTTTCTCTAACTTCAAGTTCGCCTTGGATTGCTTGTTGTGCTCTGACACAGCGAACTCTACAACTTCCTTCACATGCGGGTCCTTTATGTCTTTGATCGGTTTCCATCCTCCGGTATTTGTCCCCTTTCGACCATCGGAGGAGACGAAGAGAAGAAAAATGAGAGGAACCAAGAAGGCAACGACAAGTAATTTTTGCTGCATTTTGGATTTTGATGTAAATTGTAGTGAGATTTTCTTATCTCCTTTTTTGTGAGTTCTTACTGGTAATTCAAGTTCATATTTATAACTGGGAATTGGGCCATGATGTAAGGTAGACTTGAAGGTGTTGATTTGGCTTCTGTAAATTTTGTTGGTTGTCGTTGCCATAAATGAAGATTGTCATTGCCATAAATGAAGATTACCATACACATCATATAGTTTTGGGTAACGTCTTTAATTAATGTGTCTTAAGTTTGTATAGTCTGGACTATATGCTTTTAGTTTTGAGTAGGGTTGGCAGCGGTGCGGATAACCGCGAAATTTTCACTATCCAAAACCGAAACCGTTTAACTATCCATTATCCAAATCCGCTTAAAAACCGCTTAAAATTTTAAACCTAATAACCAAAACCGCACCGAAACTGTTTAACAATATCCAAATCTGCACCGCACAACCATTTATTAAGCGGATATCCATCTAAAAACCGAATTCGAATCCAAAACCGCCAAATTAGCCCAATTTAATATTTTAAACGGATTTTATACGGTTTTTATGTGGATATCCGCTATCCAAAACCACTAGTAGATTATAATCGGTTTTTATGCGGATATCCGCTATCCAAGACCCTAAAACCGAAACCGCTCCAAAACCGCAACGGATAGTGCTTCGACTATCCAAAACCGCTCCATAACCGTTTAGTAAACGGTTTCGGATTTTAAACAGTCTTAAACGGGTCAGATATCCGCAAAAAACCGCACCACTGCCATCCCTAGTTTTGAGAGCATAAACCAAACATTCTAATTTTGGCCAAAAAAAAACCAAACATTCTAAAATTCAATTTCTTTGTAATTACTATGAGTAATATTATCTTTTAAATGTATGATAGAGAAAGTATGTGTTAAGAAATATTTTTCCATTCATTTTTAACATAACTCAGACTCCAAATTAGTTCAATTGACTACATCTACAAGGTATGTAACATTAGAAGAGCTTATTATAATTTTTTTTTTCCATTTATAAGACTTAAGGATGAGACTTTGCTAAAAAGGCATTAAACTTTTTCGACCTAATCCAATAGATATAAGTTTTTTTTCCCCAACCCATGATAGATATAAGGTCATCTCCAACGTAGCACCAAACTTAACACTCCAAAAATCTCACTCCAACGATGCGGCATTTTGAAACAATCGAGGCCATCAAAATGGTGTTTGCTACAGTACCACACCTTAGTGTGGTACTGTAGCTAACACCAAATTTCTTTTTTTCTTTGTTTTCTCTTTTTTAGGTATAAATATTTAAATTAAAATTACAACAAAAATATCATTGGAAAGATCTTGATGAGATCTTTAAAATAAGATGTATATTGGATATATTTTGAAATATTATTTAAAAAATGGTGGTGCAAAAATAGATTTATACTAGAACTTCCCGGCCGCGTTTCGCGTACGGCTGTTTTCTTTTATAAATTGTTTTAAGAAAATTCAGTTAAGAAATCAAATTTTGTTGTGAAATGATAACAAAACAAAGCAATGGAGTAAAATTGAAGCATGTAAAAGACAAGACAATAGAGAGACAATATGGAGAAGAAGAAAATATAAAAATGGAAGAAATTGTTCTTATTCATTTTATTCCATAACAAAGTGAGTGACCTATTTATAGGCATATAGATACATCACCATAAATATAAGGGAATGAACTTAGCACATATGTATATGTGTATGAATGAACCAAGTCATCAATCTTATCCATGCTTTAATTAGATTCATGGACATACACAACATACATGTATATTCATAATAAATTAATTTATAATTATTTGCTAATTTATTTTATATAGGAAATGAGATGAATGTCATTTAATTTTTACAAACTAAATGAATACAAATATATAATAAACAAAACATTTAGAAAATTAACTATATTGACACTTGTCAAAGAAACCAAATGCCAAGTGTCACTTAATGAGAGTTTTGTACATAAAATTAATAGTAGGTTTAATTGTAGAAGTTTAATAATATAATAGTGTAGATGGTATTGTAGTGTGAAATACGTTGGGGTGAAAAAATTTGTGTAAAGAATATTCTAAAAATATGCCTTTTTGGCACTAAAATAGTGCAATTTTTTGTACTAAACGTTGAAGATGCTCTAAGTAGCTCTCTTATTTTCTCACCTTGTAGCAAAATGCAAATAAAATTGGAAATGGAATAATAAATTTGAAAGTCCAATTAAACATTAAACATACTCTTATTTATATGTACAATGCTCTCATGGGGTGACACTTGGCGTTTTGTGTCGTTGCCAAGTGTCAGTTGATAGAATTTTTTATGTGTTCATTGAACCACTTTTTGTGAAAAAAAAAATTAATTGATTCTTAGAAACAATTGAATCTATTAATTAAACTTGAGAGAATTCTTTATATGTTTATTGAAGAGTTTTTTTAAATTAATTAATGGATAGATTCCAAAATACAATTCAATCTATTAATTAATTTTTTTTGGGTACATGAATCTATTAATTAATTAATAATTCATATGTGTTTTTTGAATAGTTTTTTTTTTGAAAAGTAATTAATGGATTCCAAAATACAAAATTCAAT
>AWWV01009151.1:0-23301 GCA_001974805.1 Corchorus capsularis
CTCTCTCTCTCTCTCTCTCTCTCTCTCTCTCTCTCTCTCTCTCTCTCTCTCTCTCTCTCTCTCTCTCTCTCTCTCTCTCTCTCTCTCCTTTTTGTTTGGATAGAAACCCAAACTCTTCTCTTTCTCTTCCCATAATATTTTCCCTTTTTCTTCCCAATTTCTTTTGATCATCTTCTTTAAAACAATTTTTTTCCTACTCAAAATCTCTTCTACAATAGAGTTTTAGAATTATTGGCGTTGAATTGAAATTTTAAGTAAGGATAAAAATGTCAATACAACCTCCTCCTTAGTAATTAATAAAAGTTCAATTTCCTTCGTAGTAAATTTAATTTGGTATGGTACCTATCAGTAAATATTTATGGTAAACTGCCATTTTTTAAAATTTTCTGATAATTTATTCTTAAATTTGGATATTTGGGCTCATTAATGGGAAATGAGACGGTCCATGTAAAATGAAAGTTACTGCGAAAGGCAATTGGATAATTGGAAAGGCAATTGGATAATTGGATTGAGACAGTTGGACCTGTTTGAGCGCCTATTGATCCATAGTTTGAACTTCTCGAGTTGCCCTCGCGTCATTATTCCTTTGCCTAACACTGACAAAAGATTCTTTCAACGCCTTCTGATTTTGATCTTGAATTTTCTGAGCCTGATTATATAAAACTTTTTCAACTGTTGCTTAATGGAAATTTCTTAATTTTCAACTTATCGTTATTATTCTTGTTGAGTAAGTTAAGCAAAGCAGCAAACATATCTTTTTTTTTTTGTCTTCATGGAAATTAATGTATGCGAAGCTTCTATAGTTTTCTACGTTGAAGAAGGAGGGCAATAGCAATAGCAAAAGAAACAAGCAATGATTGACGTTACTTCCTAACTGTTTCTCAGTTTCTTCCATGAAACTGGCAGTAACGTCTTCAGGAACAACAAAATAATTTTCTTTCTTATCTCCTTTTGGTGGAAAAGTCGCCAAAAGAGTTCATTGCAAGACGCGTAAAACATGCCAATTGGCAATTGCTACTATATATAAGTAGCCAGAAAGCTGATTTGAAAAACCAATTGCCAATTCTGCCAAAAGAAAAAAAGAAAAACCAATTGCCAATATATACCTTTTTTTTTTTGGCCTCAAAGAAAGGATTTTATTTATCCAATTGCCAATATATACCTTAGTGACTAATATTAATTATCTATAGAAAAATTGATGATGGCTGAAATTGCAGTTTCCTTTCTTCTTGAAGAACTCACAACATTTCTGAAGAACGAGGTGGATCTTTTGCAAGGAATTCCAGATGATTTGGGATACATCAAAAGAGAGTTGCAAAGCATGAAGGCAGTCTTAAGAGTTGCAGATTCCATGGGAGAGAGTAACGAAGAAGTCAAAGTCTGGGTTCAGCAACTAAGAGAGATTGCTAATGACATTGAAGATGCCTTAGATGAATACAAGCTTGACCTCATCAATGACCATATTCATGGGTTAGATGCTTTTCTACACAAGGCTTGCTACTGCTTTACCAATGATTTCAAAGCTCAGCACCGGATTGCTTCCAAAATACAAGGCATCAGAACCAGAATCAATGACTTGTCTACCAAGCGTCCGAAATTCGACAACAATGGCACCAACCAGCAAGGCACGAGCTCTGCCACCACAGCTAATCAACGGCTTGACAGAAGAGAGGATGCTCTTCTTCTAGACAGCGTTGACTTGGTTGGAATTGAGGAGCCAAAAAAGAAACTTCTGAATTGGTTGATTGAGGAAAACTCAGGGCGGAAGGTGGTCTCGGTTGTTGGAATGGGAGGGTCCGGGAAAACAACCTTGGTGAAACAAGTGTTTGATAATGCAATTGTGAAGAAACATTTTGATGCTTATGTTTGGATTGCGGTTTCTCATCCTTTCAGGACAGAGGAGCTCCTCAGAAACATGTTGCGGCAACTCTTCGAGGCAGTGAGGAAACCGGTTCCTCAAGGACTGGACAATATGGAAACGGTTTTCCTGAAAATGGTGATCAAGGGATTCCTTCTGAAAAGGAAGTACCTGATTGTTTTAGATGATGTGTGGAACCTTAATGAATGGGATGTGGTCAACCTCGCTTTAGCTAACAATGATCATGGTGGCCGTGTGTTACTCACAACGCGTAATTCTGAATTAGCATCTGCATCCTGTAGAGAATCTGCAGATAAGGTCTTAAATGTAGAGCCCTTACCTCCAGAGGAGTCCTGGAATCTTTTCTATAAGAAATGTTTCCGGAACAATTCGTGTCCCCCTGAATTGGAGAAACATTCTAGACGAATTTTGGAGAAGTGTGAGGGACTCCCACTTGCAATTGTAGCCATCAGTGGAGTTTTGGCTACGAAAAAACGTACAATTGCTGAATGGGAAACTGTCTACCGCAGCCTTGGTGCCGAAATGGAGGATAACAACAGACTCATGAATCTCAGAGAAGTGCTTTTGCTGAGTTTTAATGATTTGCCATATAACCTCAAATCTTGTTTCTTGTATTTATGTGTCTTCCCCGAATCCCATCTTATTGAGAGTATGAGACTCATAAGATTGTGGATTGCAGAGGGTTTTGTTGAAGTCAAAGAAGGCAAGACACAAGAAGAAGTTGCAGAGGACTACCTTAATGAGCTCTTAAACAGAAGCATGATCCAAATTGCAGGGACAACAAGCGATGGGAGGGTCAAAACTTGTCGCATTCATGATCTTCTTCGAGAAATCATTATTTCTCATGCTAGGGATCAGAACTTTGTTGCAGTTGCTAAAGAGCAAAATGCAACATGGCCTGACAAAGTTAGGCGCCTAGCTACACATAACACATTCCTTAATGCCCAACAAAGTAGGAATGTTTCTCATCTCCGCTCCTTGCTTATGTTCGGTATGGGTGATCCTCTTTCCAGTTCCCCAACAAATCCATTGTTTCCTAATGGATGTAGGCTGCTTAAGGTGTTAGATTTGCGAGCTGCTCCTATACAGACGTTCCCAGAGGCAATTCTCAACTTCAAACTTTTAAGGTACCTTAGCTTGAGGGATACCAATATCAAGACAATTCCAAGCTCTATAGGGAAGCTTAGGGACTTGGAGACATTGGATCTTAAACATTCCCAAGTTTCTGAATTACCAGTTGAGATCTTAAAGCTCCAAAGACTTCGTCATCTCTTGGTATATCGTTATGAATTCATCTCCTACTCGCGCTTTCACTCCAAGTATGGTTTTCATGTGCCAGGGAATATAGGAGCTCTACAATCCCTTCAAAAGCTCTGTTTTCTGGAGGTCAATCATGATGATTCCCTGATTATAGAGCTTGGAAAACTAACGCAACTTCGCAGGTTAGGCATTACAAACTTGAGCAGAGAAGATGGAAACCTTTTGTGCTCATCCATTGAAAAGCTGATCAACCTTCGCGCATTGTCTATCGTTTCATCAGTGAAGGAAGAGTTCATTGATCTGCAGCATCTTTCTTCTCCTCCTCAATTGCTCGAACGGCTATACTTATATGGGCGATTAGAAAAGATACCGGACTGGATACCTTCTCTTGAAAGTTTGGTGATAGTATATCTAAAATGGAGTAGGCTGCCAGATGATGCACTTGAATCTCTTCAAAACTTGCCCAACCTTATTCATCTTGAACTGCTGCAAGCAACTGAGGGCAACACTTTACGTTTCAAGGCTGGCGGTTTCAAGAAGCTTAAACATCTAGGTATAGATAAGTTTGAAGGACTCAAATGCATAGAATTGGAGAAAGGAGCAATGCCTTGTCTTGAAAATCTGAGCATCCAACGTTGTAAATTGCTGGAAAGGGTGCCATTAGGGATTGAATATCTGGCCAAGTTGAAAGTGCTGGAGTTCTTCGATATGCCTGAAGAATTGATTATGACTCTTCGTCCCGATGCACAAGGTGGAGATTATTTGAAAGTTGCTAACATTCCAGAAGTTCATTATACCTACTGGCGAAATGGAGAATGGGAGGTCTATTTTATAGAGAGTTCAGGTAACACTGTCATTAGTAGCGAAACGCTTCAATCTCGCTTTAAGTGATTTCTTTTGTGATAGGTATTTGTAATTATACAGAGCTTTGTTCTTTGTCTCTCCTAATCTCAATATGTTCATCTTAATTTGTCGGATGGCTTTGCCAATTGTCTCGGACTCTCGCTTAGAAGTCATATATGCCCTGCTCTGTTTTGCAACCTGTATTAATTGGACAATCAATTTCTGCAACAAATTTGTCTATAATTTTCTTCATACTGCACACGATCAAAGAAAAGAATGACTTTTATATGATAGGAAACAGCTTTACCGGTTCTTGTACAACAGAATGTGCAAAAAGCCCTTAAGGCAACTTGGCTAAGGTTTCTTTTTCTTTTTCTGAGCAACAACTCGAGTAAAGCAAAGAACTAATTGTTCTTCAAAATTGCTTCCTCCTCAACTGCTTCAAAATATAGCCAAAATTTTTCTCGATGAGATACAGCATTGTAGGGACGAGGACAATTTACATATTTCTTACTGCCCCAAAACCAGTTATTCTCCGAGATACGTAGAAACCCTTCTCTTGAATATTCGGCCCAAATTAACAATTTCAGATTCTCTCATCTGCTTAGTTATGGGGTCAAACTGCGTTGGTTTCTGTTCGTTTTTGGACAACCTGTTCGCAACATCAACAGTTAAACTGACCATATCCCTGCTTTTGGTTAATAATCTCAAGACAGTGGCAGAGTGTACTGGGTTGGACACAAGTCTGTTGAGTAATATAAGCACTTCCCGTATCAATAACATCCTGCACAGGAAAAGGACCTTTAAGATGAGCGAATCTTGTTTAAGAAAAGCGAAAATGAAAAGTAAACACCGGAGATTTACAGCATCGATGGCCAAGAATAAATAAGCACGACTCAAAAGATGGGGAACACTGTGAAAACTTTAATGAAAATAATGGCTTAACTTGTAATAAATGTGGCAACTAATTGAAGGTATGGATGTATGTTAATAAGTTGCCAACCCACTAAAGTCAATGCAACATAGGCATCGTCCAGTTAGGAAATGTCAACAGGACATCAAATAAGGGCAAATTCATCCTGTCCTAAGCATCAGGAAACAATGAAAATAAAGTCCAAAGACATCAATTACCTTGCTCTAGAGGTTTCAACAGACTCAGGATAAACTGATGCTTCTAGGTCCATCTCAGATACCAATATTTGCAGAATCACTGTAAGAAAATTCACCCCTCTAGATAGCTTGAAATGCACTAGAATTTCAAAGCCGGATTTTCCAGATGAGGCTATGAAAGCCAATAGAGCAATTGCGTTTTTGCGAAGTTCCAAGGCCTGAAAAGATATTTGCATTAGATAAAGAGAAGTTCATATTTCAGGACAAAGCTAGATAACGTGAGTATGAGTATGCTTAAAACCCTATAAACTTAACCCCACACATTTTCCAATCCTATCAATTGTCCATTGCTTGTAGGAAAACCTTAGATATACACTGATTAAATAATGATTAATTATATAGGAAATGAAGTTTCTTTAATGCAACCTACTTGTAAGCTATTCCCACAGCAAGCTATACAGTCAACCAACCCCTCAAGAATCCCTTTGAAAGAAGCAGTGTTTTCCTCATCATCTTCAGCACCAGCACTTGCAACTATTGTACAACCAGAGCAGAATGTGACCACCAATTTAGGACCTTCATCCAAAAAAGGAACCATAAGCCATAGCAAATGGGCAAAGAGTTGAGCAGTACCAAGTGAAAAGCAGAACATCTCAGATGAGGAAGGGAGAGAAGTTAAAAAGGAAATTCCAATCTTTCACTATATAAAGCTTAAAAATCAAGTTAAACTGCTATTATTCCTTTTCATGGAACTATGTGTGATACCTTGTCAGATCACTATCACAAAAACTGTTCATAATTCTGCAAAATATTACAGATCAAGGATTTCTTTGTCAAGATAAACTACTTCTCTATGTTAACTGTTGGGATTGGATTTATTAATTTTTATCTTAATTTTTCATCTTTTAATTAAAGTTGTGCTTAGTGCCCGACTTTGGAGAAAGGTGATGACATGGGAATCTAAGGTTCTAGCTGCAGTGCTCTCTTGAAAAAAAGAGGTCTGATAGAATATTCTTCTTAAAATGGCCTGATAGCTGACTTTAATGTTTAATTTAGTATGCTGCAATTTATGAAGCAATGGGTAACTTAAAGCAGAACAAAAATGAGTAGTATATGAGATCAACCTCTCAAATATCAGGTAGAAGAATATATTGCAACTTCAAATTTTCCTTCAATGAAAGGAATTGAAAGCAAGAGGCAGAAGGAAAAAGAGTTCACTTACAATTTAAAAGCAGGTAGAGAGTGCGAACAGCCTCCTTTTGAACAAGCAGCCCAGCTTCCTTTTTCAGCAGTTGTGAAATGCTCCCAAACACTTGAATGAGGCCAAACCTAGTTCAAGTATAACAGCATCTAGGAAATCAAAGAAAGAAGCATATAATGCTAAAAATTTGCAAAATAGAGCACCATACATGCTTACTTTTCTCTATCGGTGTAAGCATCACTTCTTGTCAGAATCACGTTCATGATTGAGACTGCTTCCAATCTTATATATTCTTCACTCCTCTTCATCACAATTTGATGCATCAATTCAAAGAGATAAATCCAGTTTACAAAGGAAAACACCAATGAAAGTCCCATATTGGAATGTCCTATCTTGCATAGAGTCTCTGCTTCAGAAGGGCTTATTCCAGTTGGTACGCGACTGGCATAAGTCCCACCCATCCCAACAGAAACCCGTCCACTCGTTTCATGTCCAAATATTTCATCAACGCTGCTCCCACAGTGAAGATGCTCAACCAAGACATTTTCCCTGAGTAGAGTGCACTGGAAAGATCAAATCAAAGTCCATAAGCATACAATATAGAAGAACATTTAAGTGATCTTCTTTTACCAAAGTACAGAATATCTCCAGCATAATGAAAAACAAAAAATAGGAAATGAAAAGTACAAGGCAATGCATGATAGAGCGCACAGTCAGAAGCCATTAGAGGGAAGGCATTGGAAAAAAAAATTAAGCATCCTAAAGTTCTTGTTTCCAATCATAGAAAGAAGGCAAAAAGATTGAAAAGGAACAATTGGCATGTATCCTAACCGATTTGATTTCAGAATAAAACATATTCAAATTGATGAGCAAACAATTATTGAGGATCAACAAGAGCACATAGCCAACCTTCAAGTTAAAAAGAAACAACATAGAAGTGCTAGCTATACCTTCCTTTCGAAAGTCAAAAGGTGCTTCAACAAGAAATGTAGTATATGGAGTGATCGATAAACAATAACTTCCTGTATCAAAAAGAGTGATTCTTAGAAATTCCCACAAGATTCAAAACCTCACTCAAAAACATATATAAAACCCACAAAGGGGAAACAATAAATGAACGAATATAGGGAAAAAAAAAATCGGAGTCTGACATACTTTTACAATACAGGATCAAGTTGTTAGGCTCTAGTCTATATTTTTTGAGGCCAGATGATAGTCATCAGATAAAAATGGCCAACATAATCTAGAATTTCTATTTTTCCAACTTTTAAAGTGAATATATATCATGCTAAATCAGTAAACAAAATATCCACAGTTACTTCACATCTTTGCTAAAGTAAACAAGTATACAGCCCATTGCTTTAAACAAGTATACTCACATTTTCAACAGTACAGAGATCAAACAATGCTTCAAATATCACTTCAAGCTTCAACATTCCACTACTGATCTGCAATAGAGAAAATAAATCAAATAGTGAAGAAACTATTAACCGTCAAAATACCAATTAGCCCAAAATAAAGCTCAAATTGTCAAACGGTCAGTCATGAACTTATGTCATCTTCTAGAGGTCTAAAATTTGAAGCAAAGGGCTGAAAACTCCAGAGAAGTTCACAATCCAATACAGCAGAAAAATATCTTACAGAGGATAAATAATTCATTCTTTTAAGACCGGGATTGGAAGATTAACCCCTAGAAAGATTGTTTGGATCTAGAATGGAAGGCCAGTTTCAAGTCGCAGAAACAGCCCATTTTCATATCAAAAATGGACTACTTATATTTGGCCCTCTCCACCCCGCAGACCTGGCAATGCAAAAATGCACTAGGCCGCCCCTTCCCATGGTTTAACTTCCTTTTTGGTTACTGGGATAATTTTGCTTAAACAGGTAGCATAGCAAACGATGAGATTTAAGAATGACCTTTGTCAATGCTGAGTAGAAACGAAATACTTTTGCGGCTTCAGTATTCAGAAAGGAATCTGTTGACTGCTGCAAAGCCATATTGGCAGAGCTCTCAACTGCCACTGATTCCATTGTTTTGAATGGTAAGTTCATACTAATGAACCCAAACAGGACACTAATATCACTTGAACAAACTGCATACAACTTGGAAATCAGATCTCTTCCAAACTTTTGGTTACTTTGCAAAACCCAGATGTCCTGAAGCTTTTTAGAAAGATGAGAACAAGCATTTAGATCTGTCTGAACTCCAATTGCCTTACAGCTTGACTTGGCTGCCAAAGACAAGGAACAGAGGCATCAGAAAAACTGCTAAGAACTAAACTAGAAGCAGATAGAACAATTTTGAATACAGTCTCCAATTCACTTCTCACCTGTATGCAAGCCAGTTTGAAGATTTTCTTGTATCCCCTCATGATGAGGCACAACATGAATTCCATGTCCTCTGTCAGTATGGTGCCAGTGTTACTCAAAATATTCAACATGTATGATATAAAATGTAAGGTAATAGAGTCCATAACTTTATTAAATTGACAAAAATTGATACTCAGATTGTCAATAGTAAGTGCTCACCAAAGTATAGCAAGAAGCAACAGACACATATTTATCTATTAACCCTATTTTTACTTTTGTCCAATCCTTGCATTTTGACAACATTTTGGGTTTCTGTATCATTTGAATTACAACATATGAACTGCAAAAGATAACCAAGAGAACTACACTGTTCTATCTTATACCTTTAGAGAGAGAGAGAGAGAGAGAGTACTCACATATTTGCAGTACTCGAGCCATGAAAATTAGCAGCTTTCACCTCATTTCCTGAATCTGCAAATTTAAGCTGATTGTCCTTGTCTCTTTCATTCTTCAGTTTGGAGAATTCGTGTTTCTAAACAAATAAAGAGAAAAACTTAGGGCACGCAAATTAATTCACCTAAGTGGCCTCACTAAACCACCAACAAGTAAAATACTCTACGGAAAAATTTTCCACCAATAGATTTTTTTTTACCAGAAAAACCAATGCTTTATTTTATCATTCTAGTAACAATTGCTTTCAGATATATGATAATCCGCATACAGACAAATCCGTATCATATTCACTCGAAAAATGAAACTTTATAACATACGCATACCAGGTCCGCAAGCTGCTTTTTAGCGGATCCCAGCTCCTTCTGCAATAACAATCCACAACACTTCAATCAGAAAATTTTTCCAACAATGGTTTTACTACTCCTTTTTATCTTCTTCCAAGAACCCAGGTAAAAAATCTGTATAAGCATTTAACCTTACATTTCAAGAATCATCGTATTCAACTTCAATTTCTATATCTTTACATAAAAGAAAATAGCTGATCAAGAACTAAGGTCTCGAAGTATGAGAGTGTGAAACCTAACCTTTAAGCGCTCAATCTCGAGTTCCTTAGCACTACCGGAATCGCGAGGGCGTCGCACCGGAGTAGAAGGGTTAGCGCATTTATCAACAATGCCATTCGTAGCGACGGCGCCACTGAAATCGGTGGTTCTTTGAGAGAGCTCTCTGGGAGGCGAGAAATCAACTCGAGATGCCGGTGGAAAACATAGCAGTTGGTGATGTGATGGTGGCGGTGCCGGCGGCGAAGGCGGTAAACAGGAGGAAGAAGGAGGGTTGCTTTGGTTACTAGAAGATAAAGAGACAGCACGTTCTTCTGCTTGGATAATTTCATCCAGGATACTGTCGTCCCATTCTTCCGAATCTTCTTCGCTCATTCCTTTTTTTTTTTTTCTTTCAAACTTTCTCTCTCTCTCTCTTTCTTTCTTTCTTTCTCGGTGGGTTGGCCGTTGCCCCTTGGCCGAAGTGAATATGTTGGGTTCAATGTTGACGGAGTTTCTGTTTTCAGTTTAAAGATTAAAGAGTTGGTTTGGTTTGGGCCTTCTGCTGGTTTTCTCTTTACTTTCTCAGTGATCCAAGCTTGTAAATTGGGCTCTATTTTTCGGCTGGAGAAATTGGGCTCCATTACTGGCCCAAAGAAAACACTTTTCTTTTTTTCTTTTTTGCATAATGTCCATTCCCTCTAAATTTTACAAAAAGGACATTTACCTACTGAACCTTTAATTTAATTTAGAATTTTCAGTCATTAAATTATGATCGGGACAATTTCCCCCCGAGAAATGACGACCATGGCATTATGCCACAGCAACAATGTTTTACGGCCGAGGGAATATTGTCCCAAATTTGATAATTTAGGGGTGAAAATTCTAAATTAAAAGTTCAATGAAGAAAATGTCCATATTATGAAAGTTTCACAGGGGAAATGGTCATTAAGCCTTTTCTTTTTTGTAGATAACACTCTTCTTTTTTTGTCATTGTTCTTTCCTTCGTTCAAAAGTAAAATGTGTGATATACTTCTTTATGACAATCTCATTTTATATATAGACATGTTTGCATGAGATGCAATGATTAAACTCCTTGTGAATTTTCTTGCAAAAAAAAAAAAAACTCCTTGTGAATTTCTCTGCTCTTGAAGGAAAAGAAATTGCTTGATCAGGTAAATTTTTAGTTTATAAATTTTGACATATTAATATATCTGACTCTAGGCTAACACAAATTCATTTGTTCATAATTTCCACTTAAATTCTAATACTACTTTTTCTATTATGATGTGAATGCTATGCAGTAATTTCCTAATTTAACAATGGGGAGCGTTCGTCGCAAAAGTGCCCCTCTTCCCGAGGCTTTGTACGACAAGTTTCTAGAAACATTGCCTAACGAGGATGAGACACCTTCCACCTTGGGCTTGGACAAGGTTTTGTCCTATTGCAAGAAAGAAAGAGTTGGGGAGAGTAGTGAAGGATCAGAACATTCTACCAAGTCGTCAGATGGAGATCAGTCATTGAATGCAGGGGCTGGAACTGAAAAAAGCTTCAATGAAGAAGAAACAAAAGAATTTTTGCGCAAGATTTATGAGCCGGTTGATTCATCCAAGGTTTATGGTTTTGATTACGACAAGATGACACTCAAAATGTTGCTCCTCGACGAAAACGCCCACGATTCATTAAAGCTTCTCGGGGTTGTCGGGATGGTTGGTGTCGGAAAAACAGCACTGGCTCGATCAATCTTCGATGAAGAAGAAGTGAAGCAGAGGTTTGTTCCAAGGATTCAGATACCCCTGTCGGAATTGGAAGAGCCCAAACCCAAATCAAATTCAATGGAGATGGTCGTTAGAAGAATGCTGAAACATCTTGGAGTTGAAGAAGAAATCGTTAACTCCATTTCCAATGTTCAAAAACTCCCAGGGTTGCTTTATGCTCTTCACCTACAATTGAAAGGCAAAAGATATCTGATTTTGCTTGATGATGTTCGTGAAGAAGACGAGTACTATGGAAAACTAGTATCTTGCCTTCGAAATGGACATGGATTCCCGACGGGCCACGGCGGAGTAGTGATTGTAACGAGTAGAAAAGAGGAATCAGTGACGAAAATGGTTGAAAAGCAAAACTTGCATTTGCATCGACTTGTTCCGATTTCAGATCCAGAAAGTTGCTGGCCAATATATCAGAATATGGCTTTGGGTTATGTTAAAACCAAGGATACTGATCCAAAAGAAGTAAAAGATGAACTGAAGAACAAGTGCGGAGGTCTTCCCTTGGCAGCACGAATTATGGGTGAATTGAAGCGCCAAGAATTAGAAAGAAACCCAATCAAAGATGATTTATCTTTTGCAGGCGAGGAGGGTTCGAAAGAAGCCTCTGCAACTTCAAAAGTTGGTCCAAAAGAAACATTGACAGCTTCAAAAGACGGTCAGAAAAATCAAGCACCTGTAATTTCAGAGGATGGTCCGAATCCGAAAGAAGCATCTACGGCTTCAAAAGATGTAGTTTCAGCAGGCGATGGCGATGGTCCGGAGGAAGAATCTGCAGTTTCAAAAGATGGTTCGAGTCAAGCATCTACAGCTTCAACCAAACCAGACTTGCAACCTGAAACTAATCAAAATCAAGCATGAAGTCAAATTGTACTAAATTTTACTAGAATGTGTGTGTGTTTATTAAGTGGTATTTAACTTGGCTACTCCAATAATATTGCCCGATCATGATGCAGGGGATTTCCTTTCGGGCGCCCCATATGTGTTTTTATTACTATTATAAATATTGTTCAGTTGTGATGAATTTTCTTATATATTGATAATAAACTAAATTAATATTTAAATGAGAATAAACTAAATTAATATTTAAAGAGGGAAAAAGGTATTTTAACAGATTATAGGTGAAGAAACAGATCATAATTACTTAAGAGGGAAAAAGGACCAAGAAAATGGGAATAAGAAATTCTTGATGACAAATGAAATGATATGGAGAAAAAGAATGAAGAAAAAACTTGGAATAAATTCATAAAACAGAATGCTATTAGTAGTATCTTTAAAAAAAGATGGAAGAAAAGGATAAAGGAATAAGGGGATGGGAAAGAATCAAGTTAAGAATTAAATATATAGAAAGGATCATGCTAAAAGTTGAAAACTTCAATAGAACAAAATTGTGAAGAATAAAATAAAGGAAGGAAAGGAAATCAACTAGTGAAGATTGAAGAAGAAGCAAAAAGATGGACAAATAGAATGATGAAAAAACAAGGGAAAAGCCAAATGAAATTGAAAAAGATTAAAGATGGACAATGGTGAAAAGAATTGTAGTTGGAGAAAAAGAAGTGGGAAAGCTTAGAAAGATTAATTAAAATATTTGTTCATATATTTAAACTGGACAAAAAATAAAAAGAAAACATAATTCTAAAATAGGAAATTTTATTGACATTTTTTTTATAGATATTGAAAGAACGTGTATACAGGTAAATAGCAATATTACACGGAATTTAAGAGAAGTAAAACACATAATTCAATTACACAACACACTTTAATAACAATATTTGTCGAGATTAATGAATCTTGCAGGTTAATTGGAGATTCCATTTCTGGCAAATTGTTGATATTTTCAGCTCCATTAATTTCGTTTCAAGCTTTCTTTCTGCCAAACTCCATTTGCATCGCAAGGGCATAATGTAATTCCAGGGCATTTGACTTTCTCCAAATATTTCAACTCCGGAAACTGAGTTTGCAAATCTTTCCAACTTATCTGAACGCCACCCAAATATTTCAAGCGTAAGAACTCAACCTTCCATTTTTTGTCACTAGCACTTGCCGGAATATCACCCAGAAAACTGAGTTTTCCACCTCTAATGTAGAGGCTGTTTAGGTTGGGTAGAACACTAGGCACCAGCTGACTTGGTGGATCTGGGTTTGGGAAACATTGGAGGTCTAATTTTTTTAGCTTCTTAAACAACGTCGTCACTTGCATAGCTTGCCCATTTTCCTTGGGCTCCTTCCCGCTTGCAGCCATCTTGTTTTCTTCATGTGCTGATTTTGATGATTCCCCTCCGCAATGTCCCCATGGCATTTTCAGCTTGGACCCTAATTTTGGTGCATGATCAGTTTGCTGCCTTCTGATTTCCTTGTTTCCATTGGCATTGCCTTTCTTCTCGACATTATTGCTTGGCTTATTATTGGATTTTGGTTCTTGATCAGATATTGATGGTTCCTCACTTCCGGCTCCCCATGCAATTCTAAGCTTCTGAAGCTCCTTAAATGTGCTCAAGACTTCCCAATGATGATCGTTTTTGAATGCATCGTTAGTACTTACGTTGATGGTAAGTTTCTTCAGCTTTTCCAAAGCTGTTAAGGATTCAAGAGGACACGAATGCTTATCTTTGCTCATGACGAAGCCCTTAAGGACTTGTAGTTCTGAGAGTTGAGCCAATTGCTTGGGCATGCTGTCTAGCAAATAACACTCAGAGATATCCAAATAAACCAGCTTTTTAAGTGAGCTCAAATCTTTGATCCCTTTTGCCCGTTTCTTCAATGAGCTCATCTCTTTTGATCCTTTTGCCAGTTTCTCCAGGTTGTGACATGCTCTGAGATCCAACATCCTCAAATTGGAGAGCTTGGAAACAGATGGCGGGAGCTCCTTGATTCCGGAGATTCCTTGGAGACTAAAAAGCCTTAACTTGTTCATGTTTTCTAACCCTCGTAAGAAGTCAGTGTTCTCAATCTCCATATGGCGTTCAGCCACCCTTTCCCATCTTCCCAGATAAAGAACAAACAAGTTCTTCATTTTGGAAAACTCCTCCTCAGGCAAATCAACAAACTGCTTACCAATATTGAAGACAGTTTGCAGGTTTTCCAGATACTTGTTCAGAGAGTCTTGATATTTGTCTTGAGATTTTTGCTCCTTTTCCAAATCTTCCTTTTGCTGGCTTTTGGTCTTTGTAATTTGTTGCTGCTGCTGCGTTTCCGAATTCACGGCAAGTTTTTTAAAGAGCCAACGGTTTTCCTTCATCAAACATGTCTTCTTGCTCCGAGAACCAGAATTAATATCGGTGGCGGGGTTTCCTTTGGGGTCGTAATCGAAGAAGTGAGCCTCCTTGGCAAGCCTTATCACCACCGCACGAACAATGGGGTGCATCGTATAGCTGGTGGCCGGCAATCTGCTTTGTTTCTTGACAGGGTCAATAAAACCCACATTTGCAAGTTTTTGAAGAATTTCATTAACACCTTCTGGTTGAGAAGGTGTATATTCTGTTAACCTCTCTCCAACCCACCAAAACCTTAGAAGGCTCTTCCTGACCTCTGCATTTTCAGGGAAAATTGCGAAACACAACAAGCACAATTTGAGCCAGTTATCCTGAAGCTCATCATATTTGACTTTAATCTCTTTGAGAAAGTCAGACTCAAGTATGTTTCTTGCTTGATAGAGATTAGGCAGGTCTCCGGCTTCCCTGCTGGCCACAGTGGCTTGCAAGTAACGACTGGAGTCGGAGATCAAATTCGAGGCTTGATGCTGCAATGGGATGAGGATTTTGACTTTGGTGATGTTCCTCCTCAGCACTTTGAGATTCTGTTCAAGCTGCTTCTTGACGGATTCATTTTCTGTGTTTCGAGATAGTTCTAAATCTTTTTTTATGTCTTCCACGTTATGTTGAAGAGTTGCCAGGGGCTCTTTCAGATTATCTTCAAAATTCTTCAGTTTCTGAAATGATCTGATCATGTAATCTACCTCTTTACATACTTTCTCAAGCTGAGTGTGCATGTCTGCCAATTCTTTTTCTTTCTTTTTGGTCGATTCATCGTCTTTTGGCCTCGGAGTGGTAGTGGCTCCAAGATCATGGGCTTTGCTTTTCTTCTCAAGCTGGGTGGTGGTGGTGGGCATTGGCAATTCTTTCTTTTTGGTCGATTCATCGTCTTCCTCCGGCCTAGGAGTGGCAGTGGCTCCAAGATCATCATGGGCTTTGCTTTCCTTCTCAAGCTGGGTGGTGGTGGAGGTGGGATCTTCTTTCTTTTTGGTCGATTCATCGTCTTCGGCAGCTATGATTTTCGGCCCTTCAAAATCATGGGCCGCCTTGCTATCCTTCGTGGCCACTAGTTTCTCTTTGGTTGATTCATGATCATCATGGCTTTTCTTCTCGGGATAACTTTTCTTGGCTATTTTGAGATGATCAAGCAAGTTGTCAAGGCTTTTGATTATTTCCTCAATTGTGTTTGTTGTTTTCACCGGATCGCCATTAGATGAAGACATGTCTAGTGGGTGAAGAGAAAATTAGGCTGAAGCAAAAGGGAGATTGAAATTTCAGATTTCAAAGAAATTCAATGGGTGCATGGAAGTCAAATGCCACAAACTCTTCCTATATATGCTCAATAGAACGGGATTCTTGGGGCATTTGGAGTTAATTACCAAACTTCCAAGTCAAGAAAAAGATTTTTTTATTCTGATATGGAACCATGCAGAAAGAAAGAAATTCCCTCCTTACTATTAAAACTTTAATATACTTTACTCTATTCATCTTTTTACGCTATACCTTACCTGTTACCCCATATGTAAAATGTTTTAACTGATACCATAATAAACCTTGACATATATACGTGAAAATTATGCGTCATTTTATAGCTATACCTTAGAAAGCTTCTTCTTCTTCTTCTTCTTCTAAGAGACTTTGGGAATTTAACTAGAAGTAAGAAAATAAAATAAATTCCCACATATATGGCCGTAACCCCTCTTAATTACTATTTTGCTTTGAATTTAGTGTTTAATTTTTCATAAGAAATATAAAAAGAATGCCCTCTCTACCAGCTGCGGCCCCTTGTACCCCTTGCCTCTGTCCTAATTCGACCATTAGAATTTAGAGCCAAGAGCCATGCATAGTGTATCTTCAAGGATTAGTTTGGTTGATATATAGTCCCTTAAACATGTAACTCGACTCTGCATGGTTTCAATAAAAAAAAGTATCTATTTTCACAATAAATTAATTAACATAAATGGGTTTATATATGATACACCGGCGGTGGAGTTTAGCAGACTACACAAGCGGGTCCTGAAGGGTGACATGTGTCCCTTAGGGACTAGATTGAAATATTTAAAACTTAAATAATTCAAAAAATAGACATGTGTCAACTCCACAACCCGCTTGTGGAGTCCAAAATTTACACCACCGGTGTATCATATAATCACCGAACATAAATTTGCATTCTTATTCTTTCCTTCTAACGTGAAATTGAAGAATAACCTACCAAACTTTTGAAGGAACAAGTTATTCTTATTCTAAAGTAAATTTTCCTTAATTGGATGAATTCTTTCAAGACTAAATTCTCAAATTGAGGTCTTAACCTTAGGGGAATTTCCAATTAAGGGTCTAACCTTTAGAAAAGGTCACTTAAAGATCTCATTTTTTAGATTTGGATCAGTTCATCCAAAACTAAAAAGTGAAACCCTTAATTGACCTAACTTAGAAACATGAGACCCTTAAATGACTTTTTTCAAATATCAGACCCTTAATTAAGAATTTACCAAAAATTAAACCTCAAATTGGGATTTCAGTCGTCTTTACACACTTTTTCTTTTAAAAGTTTTTGTACACTTTTTTTTCCCACCCGGTATGCAGAGCATTGCTCTGACTAATCCAGATTTGAATCGAGTCGCACATCTGGGTCTGGTGGGTGAGTCCACCAATGGGACGGCTGCGTACGCAAGATCTCGAATCTGAGACCTACTTAAGCTGGAACAAGCCGCTTAGCACTTGATCCAACCCTACATTGCACACTTTGGTTTCTTTCTCGTATCAAAATCTGCCTACATGCTACCTTTTGGGCTTTAATGATATCCAACATATCTATACTATATATAAAAGTACGAATAAGGGGAAACTTTATATTGTTCGATTGTACACTTATTTTTAAAACATATTTCCAATCGTACCCTTTTTTTAAAACATATTTCTAAATTGCCATTACTAAATAATATTTTAATTATTCCATTATTTTTTAATCATAAATTATTCCATTATTAATTATTAGATTATATAATACATATATTAAATTATAAGAAAGTCAATTTGACTTTTTGTTTCCAAATATATTTCTAAATTTCCATTATTAAATTTAGTATAATTTTATTATTTAAAAATTAATTAAAATTTTCAATTTAAACTGAATTATAAGTCTATCAAATTAATTTAGTTGATGGACATGTAAATTTCCTTTACTATTATTTTTTGAATTTAATATTTTACTTTTAATTTCAATTTTTAAATGTCAATAAAAAGATTAAATTTCAATTTTTATGATTTTCTTGTCTCTATGTGGTTATCAAAATTTCATAAGATGATTATTATAATTTCATGAGGAGGTTATCAAAATTCCATAGCGTGGTTACCAAAATTTCATATGGAAGTTATCAAAATTTCATAGCGTGATTACCAAAATTTCATAGGATAAGGTTATTAAAATTTCTTAGGTTGATTATTGAAATTTCTTAGGGTGGTTAATTATCAAAATTTTATAGAAAGGTTATCAAAGATATTATCAAAATGTCATAGCGAGGTTATAAGAATTTTATAGTGTGGTTAACAAAATTTCATTAGGAGGTTACTAATATTTCATGGGGAGGTTATCAAAATTTTATAGTATGGTTATCAAAATTTCATATGAAGGTTATAAAAGTTTCAATTTCATAAGGAGTACCAAAATTTGATAGAAGGTTATCAAATCTCATAGAGTTATAATCGAAATTTCATAGAGATCAGATTATCAAAAATTCATAGTATTGTTATCAAAATTTCAAAGCGAGGTTATCAAAATTACATATATGTGATTATCAAAATTTCATAGAATGGTCAATAAAATTTTATAAAGAGGTTATCAAAATTTCATAAAAATGTTATCAAATTTTCAAAATGTGATTACAAAAATTTCATAGTGGTATCTCTAGGGAGGTTATCAAAATTTCATAGTATGATTACCAAATTAGGAAGGTTATTAGACTTTTATTATGGAATAATCAAAATTTCAAGGATGATATCAAAATTTCATAGTTTAATTTTCAAATTTTCATAAGAGGGTTATCAAAATTTCATAGTATGTAGATCAAAATTTTCATAGGGAGATTAACAAAATTTCATAATGAGGTTATCAAAAAATCATAGGGAGGTTATCAAGATTTCGTAAGAAAGTTATTAAAATTTTATAGGGAGGTTTATCAAAATTTTATAGGAAGATTTATTAAAATTTCATAGCGTGGTTATCACAATTTCATAATGTGATTATCAAAATTTCAGAGTGTGATTACTAATAATTCATATGAAAGTTTTTAAATTTTCATAACGTGATTATCAATATATCATATGGAGGTTATAAACATCTCATAGTGTTGGTTATCAAAATTTCATTGGGAAGTTATCAAAATTTCATAATGAGGTCTTCAAAATTCCTTAGGGAGGTTAACAAAATTCATGAGAAGGTTAAAAAAAATTATAAAAAGGTTCTTGAAATTCTATAGTATATAATTATTAAAATTTTATAGGAAGATTATCAAAATTTCATAATGAGATCATAAAAAATAGTGTAATTATCATAATTTAATAGAGAGATTATATATATATATATATATATATATTCTTTTTTGGGCTATCTAATGTTAAATGTTCCTTAAAGATTATCGGATTTGGGCTTGGGCTTTTACTAATTATTTCTCTAAATTCACTTTTTTTATTTCAAATTATTAGTACTTAACCCCACAAGGCCACAACGGTAACAAGGCCAGCTTAATTAACTACATTCTACATATATATACGCTAAAATCACATAACAACGACAGCATAAATTTGGAGAAGAAAAAAAGAAGCAAAAAATACACAAGGAAAAATAAATGGAATGGATATCCAAGACTTGAATCTAAAAACAATGAGCCGATGGGCGATAGCAGATGGGTTGGTTACTTCCCCACGAGGAGTTTTGCTCTGGCATGTCCTTCATTGATCTGAAACTGTTCCCCAAGGCCAAAGTGAGCCATGAGCAACCAGAAAAAGGTAATGAGCTCCCCACCTTTGCTTACTTGGGCGGCATGCGTGTTAGCTCTGCAATGGCTCGCCGCATACGACACTAATTCCACCCAAACTCTGCTTGTTAGCTTCCATTTAGCTTGGCTTCCCAATCTCTTGAGCTCTTTGGCCAGAATGCAAGCTTCAAACAAGACAGATTTACTTCTGTCTCCCTTGACAGTCGCTGGTCCAACATCCGTATTCACTCCCAGAATCTGAATGCAGGCATCTCTGTCTCTGTTTGGTCCCAAACCCCTTCTTTCAAAGAATATCCTTGCCTCGGCGCACGTGTCTCGGTATCTTATTTTTCCAATTCCCGCCACCGCCGACATCATAGTCGGCTGGAAAATTAGAAGATACAGCATGTAATCTGACAGAATCTTACTGAATTCTCGATGTAATAAGCTTTCCCTGTCTAGAATTTCCAAGTTTTCCTCAATACTATTATCATAATAGCAGAGATCAGTGGCGATATGCCACAACAGAATGCTCTCATCATATGGAACATCACTCACATATTTCAGTAAGTTGCTTCGAACTTCATCTTGTACTTGAGAATTACCATCAGAAGTATCTGTCAAAACCCAATCACCTCTGGCTGATGATATCCGCTTTGCAGTTTCTGGAGTATCTGCAAACTCGGCTTTGTTTTGAATCTCCTCAAAGATGAATTTCCACAGCTCCTTTGTGAATGGCTCACTGGACACGTAAAGCAACTCGTCCATGAAATCCTTGAAGGGCAAATCCCATGGCTTGTAAAAAAACCTGAACTTTTGAACCAGAAAATCTAGTGGAAGGTTAATGACTTTGCATATGTTAGTGACTTTGCCATTAGAAGAATTGCCCTTTTCAGGAACAGGGTCGTCGTGTTTGTTTCTCAGAAAACAGGGGATTTTCATTTTCCCAAACATGATTCCCAAAAAACTAGGGAATTCATGGATTGTTGTTGTTTTGCTGCAGAGGCAATATCTTATGATGTTGTGCGTTGAGATAGATCCCGACCACCTTCGGAATCCAGTTGGCGTCACCAACACATTCTGGCTGACATGACGACCGGAGTTTGTCGTCTTACATTTACAAGAATGCCATCTGGGTTTCTTCAGAGCAAGGTAACCATTGAATACAAAACAAGCGGAGCGGCGCCACCACCCACGGGGGCGATCTGGGTTCTTGATAAGAGCAATAGTCCGGTCTGAGAAAATCAGGTGGAAGAAGGCTATAACATCCAACGCAATGGCACCAAGAAGCAGAGTATAGGTGATTGCGATGTCAACTCCGTTGATAGTGGATTTGTCGGTCTGGAAATAGAAGATTCCAAGGGTAGACAAAACCGCCCCAAAAGCAAAGAATCGAAAAACATATCCGATTTTCGAATGCACGACTTCCACTTTGGTGTAGAGAGTCCCGTACAAGAAGTTGAGTTCAACCTCGATTAATCTCAGGGCCTCTTCCGCTGACCTCTTGTAGAAGAAGTCACGGCTCTCATCACGCTCCCGGAAGCTGAAAATGAGATCGACGACGAGTCCTTTAAACGTTTTGAAGTAAGCATGAGCATAACGAACCACCTCGACATGATTTAAGGTTCCGGATTTGACTGGAACATCGGAAGCCTTGGCTTCTTTGTCAGGTTCGGGTGTCATGTTTATTCGGGTTGGAAGTTGGTTCCTTTGCTTGAAAGCGTATTCCTCCATGAGCTTGGCGTAATTGGGCCCAGGATCCGGTTCTTCGAGCATGGAATCTCGAAACTTGTCCAAACTTGCAAGATACAGAGCTTTTGTCCGCTCGATATACTTGATGATTCCGGCGGTGAACATGAGCAACGTCGGAATCCACAGAAGATCGTTGGGAAGTGATTGGATGAAGACATAAAGGACAGCTCCAGCTTGAAAAGCGAGACTAAGCAAATGGCGTAGCCATAATTGATTATCTTCGAGAGCAAAAGCTGTAATGGTGTCCGGGCCGCCGAGATGGACCAAGAGAAATGGCGCCCAGAATGCCAACAGGTCAGGGTTGTCGTCGACGGCGAGCTTCGTCGAATTGGATGATTGGCTGTTGGACACCTTCTGAATAACGGCGACGGTCTGGTTAAAATTGCGTTGACTGTTGGAGATTTGACCGACGGCGAAATTGGCAGCGGTGTCGGCCATCAAGTAAGCAAACCAGATGAACAGAACTACAATTTGATTCCTTGCTGATTTTCTGATTGGGCCGATAAAAATCAGCACGACTTGCAAGAAGAGACTGAACAAAATAGCCCCACGGACATTCCATCGGTCCCAAAGCTGCTTCGCGTGTAACGAAATCGATATATAGAGTTTAGGAACCGGCATATCTTATTTCTTCACTCACTTCACTCTTTATTTTAAGCAAAACAGAGTGAGCAAGGGAACTAGTATTAGAAAAACAGAGTGTTTATGCGTTGCATGAATGCCAAGTCAAGCCATATTCCTTGGATTTTTTTAATGGAAGTGGCTCACACTTGTATGGAAATTTGGTCAGTATATAAAAGCTTAAAATTTTAGAAACTTTCAATTTACATTAGAAAGAAAGTTAAAGTTATGACAGCCCGTGGTAAGAACTTGCTCTTTTGTATTTTGAAAGCTTTTGTCTTTTGTTAACTTCCTTTCTTAGAGGAACAATTAAGTATTGATGCACAAGCATTAATTAGGGTACTATGAAATCTTATAACACCCGAGTTATAGCTTAATTGGAGTTTTACCGTACTTGAACCATGAGACAACTGTATGGGTTTTTGTGTCATTTTATGTCTTTTTATGGGTTTGGTTAGTTTATTACCTTTATTAAGACAATGAACGTGGTTAAAAATTTTCGATTATATATTCCTTAAAAAAATATATAAAATCTAGTATTCAAAATTTGGTAGGTTTTATGAAAGAATTTCTTGATACATCTAAATTAATCTCAAATAAATGATTCCTTTTTTTGTTCTTTTTGTCTTTAGTATATTACAAGCCTAAAAACATGTATCACATTTGGGATACCTTGCTCGCATTGGCATTAATTGTAACATAAGCTTCCTCAAACCTAAAAAATCCTCTTTTGTTTTTTTTTCCTTCTTTGGGTACGAGTATATTACAAGTCTAAAAGCATGTATCACATTTTGGGATACCTTGCTCCCATTGGCATTAATAAAAGCTTCCTCACTTGCAGGAGATACTTGACTGTGATTCCTAAAAAGAGAAAAACTGAAAAAGTGTTTTAAACCATGTAATATGAATTAAGTTAAGCATATTTTCAAGGTATTGAACTTTTTCTTTTGTTTGTTTAACCCTTTTATCGAAATTGTTAAAGGCACAAGCAATTCTTATTCTAATAGAACCCAATTCATTTGCTGATGGATTGAGTAAAAAGGCAAGGTCGGGAATAAATTTTGATTGCTTGCTCACTCGGCCTTCTCCCGGCTTCTTTTTTGCACTTGGAATTTTGTTCTTACTTGCAATGTAGCACGTTTTTCACCAAAAAACTAAACAGCACGTATAAGTTTTATGCTTAGTTTCTCGACCAACTTTACAGTGTTTTTTTTGGATGTAAAACTTTACAGTTGGATGGCTAAAGGGCGTAGATTCAATTTTAAAAAAAGAGAAACAAATTGAAAAGGCTCTAGTCCTATAAGAAAATTAATTAAGGCACACGTGTAGTTCCTTCAATA
>AWWV01009152.1:0-10520 GCA_001974805.1 Corchorus capsularis
CTCTCTCTCTCTCTCTCTCTCTCTCTCTCTCTCTCTCTCTCTCTCTCTCTCTCTCTCTCTCTCTCTCTCTCTCTCTATCTCTACTTAGAGAGAGAAACTGTAACATCAGACTTTTTGAGTTTGGACTTTGGAATAAATAACTCT
Source organism: Corchorus capsularis (assembly GCA_001974805.1). Lineage (NCBI taxonomy): Eukaryota > Viridiplantae > Streptophyta > Magnoliopsida > Malvales > Malvaceae > Corchorus > Corchorus capsularis. Next base: position 145 of record AWWV01009152.1, read on the forward strand.
GCTTCTCTTCTCAGCTGACATTTTTTTTTGGTCTTGAACAAAGCTAAGATCAAAGGATCCTTCTGTCTGAACTCTGAATTAGAGTTTCAATTGGTGGGAAGAAAAACATGGTTGGTATTTTTTCCAGATTCTCTGTTGGCAGAGCTGGCCATCGGCGTTCCCAGAGTGCTCTTGTAAGAACTCTTATTCCTTTTCTTTTTATTTTCTATTACTTTTTCTGGAGTTTTATTTGGGTGGAATCTGGAACATATATAAATCTGAAGTTTTCATCTTTTTTGTATTTGTCATTTTTGTTGGACCTTGGGGTTTTCTTGGAATATTAGGTTTTTGAGTTTGGGCTTTGCATAATGTTTCTTATGTTTTGATTTGGTCGAAACATTCGTGTTAAGAAGTTTGATATTTATAGCATGTTCTTGCTTATGTTTTAATTGGTTGATGTATTTATAGCCTGATTTCCTGATTATTAATCTGTTTTATTTGTGTATAAATGAAATTATAGATGCTTATGTTTTAGTTGGTATGTGCTTTTATGTTGTTGGCTCCCTGGATATTTGATGAATTCAAAGACAATTTTAGACCAAAGTTTGTTATTACTAATAAGAGTTGTGTGAGTTCTTGTTTTTGCTCCATAAATATGTTGAAAATCTTGTTTCCAGTTAGGTAATCTAAACCCTTAATTATGTTCCTATTATTAGCAAGGTAAAACAGTTTAAACCTTAATGTTTGTCTTTTGCGCTTCTAATCGGATTCGAGTTGCTAACTTATTGTTTTATTATGACTGATGAGTTGCCACTTGTGGTGCAGGAAGAAAGGGAAGTTATGCCCCCAAACCCGGATGTTGCAGATGCAGCTACAGCTGCTACTGCTACTGCTCATGGGATTGAAGTAGCAGTTGAGTTTAAGCCAGTTGAACATCCTATCGAGCCTATGGACAATGACCGGCCAATTCAATGCCCACTACCTGAACCTTCAATTCTAAATGTAAGCTTTTGAACCTTCAATTCCATGTTCTTCACAACAGATTGCACTAGTCAAGTAAATAAAGTTATAAGATGATAGAACAGGTTACGCTCAATTCAGTAAAATATGACTCAAGTCAAGTACCTATTAGTCAAATTTTGTTGATCTTGGTGGTTCTTTTGGACTGCAACTTACGGATAGGTGCTAGTGTTAAAAGTGCTATGATAGCAGAAACCTTCTCTTTAGAATTTCATTTTCTGGTATGCATGTTTATCTAATGAAATGCCCATGGAGGTTCTCAAAAGCTAATGATGGTTGGCATCTTCATTCATTTTTCATGTCGGTGCTCTGAAATTGTACAAACCATTTCAAATGAACTTTTTTGTTCAATTGTCAGGAATTTTTGAACTTACATACTTTCCTCTTTCATCAGGATGGAAGAATCTGGAAGGAGCGAGTATCAGCTAGTGTAAGGAGGGGAGCCAACTTGCCGGTTATGAAAGATGGAGGCACCCTTGAATCTGAAGCTACTGGAACAAAACCCCGACCGGCCCACTCTAATCGGTTGATTTTACCATCCTTAAGTGCCCCAGAGCATAATTTATTAAATCTACTTGAAGAGTGTAATGCATCTGGGATCTAAAACCTGGTATCAAATCTTTGATTAAGAGTTCAACTTGAAATAATTTGCATATATATATAAGTTCGAATTGTATTTTATTTTTTTGGTACGTATTGTGATTGAAATTATAGATCATGGAAATGTTACCCTCACACATGTATATGTATCTAATAATATTAAATCAAATTCTCAAGTCTCTTGCACTGTGTTTACCCTATTGCTTCTCTCCATATTTCTTTCTGGATGAAATCTCTTTATTTAATTTGTTTTGACACAATTTCTGTGGGCTTGATTGCATAAGAACTTGCTGCAAGTGTAAGTAATCATTCACTTTTGCATTTGGGTAGTCCCTTTTGGTTTATGTGTACTGAAGGAATCTATTCTTGCATTTTGGGGTTCATGAGAAACTGCTGATGTGCTTAGATATAGATATATACATGTTGTAAACCTATAGAGATTTCAAATGCTAACTTTTGTGATTCAACAAAGTGCTTATAATTCAAGTAATTGCAAGTTGCAGAAGACAGGTGATCAAAATTGCAAAGCCAGGATGATGACACATCAAAATTTTCTGCATCACACCGATGCTTCCATAACTACCAAGTTCAGCAATGAGTGGATGTGATTGTCCTCTCTTTTTCTTCTTTCTCATACACATGCACATTTATGTATTTGCTTTATTAAAGTTTTGATGATGGAGTCAATTTCTCAACCTCCTCTTTGCTTTTTCCTTTTCTTGGGAGACATCATTGTCAGCAAGGTATCTGGTGTGGGCTTTAGCTTCATTCAGTCAGTTTTGTACTTTGAGTTCATTGCAAGCCATTCCAAATGGTTTGCACCTTGAAGTTTGGAACCCCATATCCAGATATTATCCCCTTTTTCATGGTTAACAAATCAGAAATTAACAATTCTGAGTTGAGAATATTTGGCATATCAGTCTAAAGATATGGGGGAAACATCAGACTTGGGATTATTACTTGCAATTCTTTAAAAGATGGCAGCATAAGCTACTTTCAACATGGTTTCTACAATGGTAAGGTAATACAACAACAGAGACATACAAAAGGAAAACATAATTAGTCAATTTATTACATGAAGCTCTATACAGGCAACTTAGGAAGCTGAAGAGGGTGCTCAACGGCTGGATTGAGAAGGTGATTCCGAGGACCACGAAAGCTTCCATGGTTCATCCGCTGCTTCCTTTGCGGCGTCTGATGATGATGATTGTCCTGAGCAACTGCCCCAGCAACTCCAGTAGTCGCAGCAGCGGCTGGATGGATCATAGCCAAGGTCAAGGAGGCAAATAGTAGGAGGAAAAGAGAAAGAGAAGTAAACAAGGCCTTGAAATGAACCATTTTTTTCATGTATTTCCGTGAGGGAGTGGGTAGAATAGAAGGCAAGGGTTTATAAAGAAAGTTGAAAAGCATTATAATTAATAACTAGAAATAACTTTGCTTTGGTTGGAAGTTACAACTCACAAGGGGAAATAATTTTAACTTTCCACTTCCACCACCTCCAACCTATATTGATTGCTGGACCTAATATTTGGTTTGGGTTTTGATTTTTTGGTGGTGGGGATGGCTTTATCTTGTTATGATTTTGTAAGATGACTAACTAATAAAGCTTATGAATTTTGCAGCTAATTAATAAAGTATATATTATTACTCCATAAAGTTGCTTTGAGAAATGATGATTGGTTGTGGCTAACTAATGGCGTGCTCTTCCATCCATCCTTCAATTTTTATTTTTTTTTTTTCTGGGATCATTTCATAATTTCATATCCAACATGGTTGTTAGCAATCAAGTTCATCACGTGGATCTACATAGCTTTATTTAAGAGCTTTTAGTTAGGTTTACGATTCAGTTTGGATGCTTAGCCCAAATTAATCAATTGTGGGCTATTTCAACCAAAACTCTCCAAGGGGAAAATCTGTCATATAATAAGTTTGGACTACTTATTAGGCCGAGCTCTATAATTTTTTCTCATTCTCTGCCATCGGCTCTTTTGGGCCACTGGCCTATAAACAAAGGTCATAAAAAACCTTTGTTTCTCTCAAATGATAAAAATCAAAATAAAAAACCTTTGTAGTTTTTTTTTTCAAAAAAAAAAGTAGTTGTTTTTGGCATCACTAGTTACTAGTAGTTTAGTTAGTATGCAAATACAATCAATGCTTCAATGAAGGCAAGTTAAATAGTTAGTAATGTTTAAGTAAGTTTGAGATTTGAAGTTTGTGGATGGTAAAATAAATGTTGAAATAGTTTGTCTCATTTCAAATACGATTTTGTATTAACTGAGGTATAATATGATCATGGGATTAAAAAACACAAAAAATATTGGTACAAAATCCACGTATAACTTTACATGCAGTGGGACTTGAACATGTAAACAGTCAGGGAACATGCACTTACCGTTTAAACCAAAGGCAAATCCAAACATAAATAATAATGTCCTAAACATAAATAAACTTAGAAATTTAATCATACTCTTATCCTCTGTAATCTAAGAATCATACTCATATATATGCTTCTAAACTTTTTTTTGTTCGAAAAGAAGCATAGGATTTAAGATTTGAAAGATAAATTTTTTCCTAAAGAATAATTTCAACTTATTATTTGGATTGGATTTGGATGGTTTTTTATATATATAAAAATAAAAATGAAATTGTTCAATTTAAAAAGGAAACAAAGAAAGTGCAAAAAGGAAAAGAGTTAAAGGGGGTTAAAATTAAAAAGCGGTTGTATTTTAATTAGGAAATAGCGAAAAAAAAATTTGTTTATTGGAGCGGCAGATTAGAATTAGATAGGAGACGTGTGCAGTAGCACACAACGAATCCAAACTCTTAAATAACCCGACCCGGTTGACACTAAGCTGTACCAACTACCAAGTACTACTAACATTAACATAGGCAGAGCACAACAACCCGACCCGGAAAAATAATTCTCCGTTTCTCGGGTTTCGTTATTCTTTTCTTTGAGCTCAAGACACAGAGAAAAGAAACAAAGGTTTTTTATTTTGATTTTTATCATTTAAGATTTGAGATATATAAATAGAAAAAACCGGAGTTGAAAACGAAAAAAAGAAAAAAACTCATTTAGGCTTCACACTTCTCTCTGTTTCGACTGTTGAGTCTGTGGAGTGAAATCGGGATCCATGGCGGCCTTGCAATACCTAGAGTCTCTTCGAAATCAGCATCCAGAGCTAGCCGACTGGTATAATTCTCTTGCAGATCTGTATCAGAAGAAGCTCTGGCATCAGCTCACTCTTAAGCTTGAGCAGTTCGTCGCTCTTACCGTCTTTCAGGTCTCCCTTTCTCTCTTTAGCCTCCTTCTTTCGGGTTGTTTGGGTTTAGGCTTTGTAGATCTCCGAATTAGGGTTTTATGATGTTTGGAGTTAGGGTTTTTGAATGGAGTTGATTATTTTGTTATTTGTCTTTAATCGATTTTAGGATTTAGGGTTTTGTTGTAGAATTGGGGTTTTGGGGATCTTGTTAGGGTATTTAGTTCTGTTCGATGACTTTCTTTTTCTTTTTCTTGTATTTATTTTTAAAGAATTTATCATTTTTATGCTAAAGGCTTACATATGGTTGAAGCAATTAGTTACAGTTGGTGTTTGCCTTTAATTTGTTGATTGAAATGTTTTGGGGAATAGAAGAGTATTATTAAGATCGCAATTGTGTTAACTTGTAAAGTTTACATTTTAAGGAAACCTTTCAGCTTCCACGAGCTGCAGTGCAGGATGGATGTTAGCTAAAGCACATGTAATTTTAAGCCTTGGCTTTGAAAACTTTGGCACGTTATTTTAGATAAAATTCTGTTCATAATTGTAGGGTGGACAGCAGTGGGAGTGAGCTATATTGGGGAAGTTCATTTGTACTTTTTAGTTTTCTTTTGGGTAATTGGTATAGCTTGTTTGTATAATTATATTAGTCTGGAGTGTGTTTTGGCTAATACTTTTCATTAGAAGACTTAGCTTTACACTGTTTCTGTAAATTCTTAGATTCATAATAAACATTGTGGTCCATTTGGTAGATATTGGTTAGGTCATTTAACTTCCTATCATTCTTGTTTGTCTTGTCTTAAATTTCAGGCTGGAGATGCACTGATCCAGTTGTATCATAATTTTATCACCGACTTTGAGACCAAGATTAATCTTCTCAAGCTTGCACATTTTGCTGTCATAGTTTCTCGGCAGTACTCAGAGAAAGAAGCTGCTATTGGCTATCTTGAGGGGGTGATTGAAAAGCTTCAGACTACTAGAGAGCAGCGCATAGAAGAGCCAATTCTTTATATTAAGATGCAAATTGCCAAATTCAAGCTTGAGCAAGGTGACCAGAAGGAGTGCAAGAAACTTCTTGAAGATGGAAAGACTACCCTTGACAGTATGACCGACATTGATCCATCTGTATATGCTAGCTATTATTGGGTGTCATCTCAGTACCATAAATTTCGCCAAGAATTTGCCGAGTTCTACAAAAGTGCTCTACTTTATCTTGCATACACATCAGTGGAATCTCTGTCAGAATCTTTTAAGCTGGTATGTGTCTATAGGTTTATCTGTTTTCTGCCAGTATAATCGTGCTGGCTTATGATACTACTGGACCTTATTTTGTTATACTGGATTATTTATCCTCTGACTTCATTTGATTTTGTTTTAATCTTCTTTCATATAGGATTTGGCATTTGATCTGTCCCTTTCTGCTCTTTTGGGAGATAATATCTACAACTTTGGAGAATTGCTTGCTCATCCTATTGTAAGGCACATTGATGGTTCTCCTTTTGAAATCTGATTTTAGTTCTAAGTTTGGAATTTTGGATTCTTTAATTTCTTTGGTTAGATGCCGAATGTAGATCATTTAGGTATCAATAGAGAGCTTATCAAAACTGTTGTGAGATGATCAATATAGTGCTTAATTAAGGAAATATAGGAGAACAAGCATAGGTGAGTAATAACAAGGTGTTTAATTTTAGGGGTTTACTCAAACAAATTTCAATTTGAAAGTTGAATACTTCCAAGGGATTGAAACAATTCGTGACTTGGCAATAATACTAAATTTACTTATGCTAAAATGTTTGTCCAATAGAACATCTTTCTTTTCGTAGACAATCTGATATGAGTTAACATCTTTGGTTTGGTGGTAATTCAAATGTTAAAACATCTTGACAAACTGATAAGAAACATTTTTCTCTGCAATTATTAACAATTTCCAGTACATGGTACATGGTTAATAATAAGTCCAATTTGGCATGAGATGTACGTGGAGAATGAAGGGTGCCTAAATAGGGATAGGTCCATGTGATTAGAGATAAAAGGTTCTTTTGAATTTGTATTTTTTTTAATGTTATTGCAGTTACATTGCATGCTTACATATGCTTATCCGTTATGGTGGAGGGGTGATGTGAAAGGCCACTATAGTGGTATAGGGTCCCCCCACCACCACCACCACACTGATGTACACTTATATGCCTTTGTTATGTTTGAGATCATGATATTCTTCGCATCTTTTACAGATAAAGAGTCTCTTGGGCACCAAGGTTGAGTGGCTTTACTATATACTACAGGCCTTCAACTCAGGGGATTTAGTTCGTTATCAAGAGCTGTGTCGTGTGCACAATGCCGCATTGAGGGCTCAACCGGCCTTGGTTGAGAATGAGAAGAAGCTCTTGGAAAAGATTAATATTCTATGCTTAATGGAGATAATTTTCAGGTGTGTCTGTTTGCAGTGATGGACCAGGTCGGAGTAAGTTGCTGATATCTGTACGTTTAAGTTAAAAACTAAAGTAAATTACGTTTTCATGCAGCCGTCCATCCGAAGATCGAACTATTCCATTAAAGGTTATTGCTGAGCGAACAAAACTGTCGATTGAGGATGTTGAGCATCTTCTCATGAAGAGCCTTTCTGTAAGTTCAAGTCTTCATTAGACTGTTTAGTCTTTTCTGTTCTTCCACATGTTCTACTGCCTTTTCCTTTTTAATGTTTGCATGATATGATACCGTTAGAGGAATAACGAATGACAGAATTTTTACTTATATCTCCAAACTTTTAGATTTAAAGTAAGTAAACAAGTAAGAAATTAATAAGATTGTGGACTAAAAACTACGGAAGAAAAAACTATGCATCATTGATTGCACTCCTGTGTGTATGTCTCGGTTTTGTTTAGAATGCTAGGAATCCTGAAGTTTAACTTGCATAGCTAGAAATTGTGAGGATAACTTGCATAACCTTGAGGGTAATCTCAGGTAACTTGTATAACCTCTATGAAAATTTCACTACAGGTTCATCTGATTGAGGGCATAATTGATCAAGTTGAGGGAACAGTTCACGTCTCCTGGGTGCAGCCAAGAGTTTTGGGGATTCCACAGATCAAATCCTTACGTGATCGGTTGGATAGCTGGGTGGGCAAAGTGCACACTGCTTGGTTATCTATCGAGGCTGAAACACCCGATCTTGTTGCATCATGAGTTTTTTTCCCTAGTTCCTTTCTGCCCATTGTAACAATTTCGTTATTTGAAAAAGAGAAAGAAGGGGAAGGCAATGAGCAACGGAGGAGACTAGTGTAAGTCGTGTGGGCAGTAGAGCCAACTTTGTATGCTTCCTTTAAAGATATTGCTTGATCCTTTTCTTAAATCATTCTTCTGAAAGGAGCGGTTCATGTACTTTTCAATTTTCAACATTTGTTGGATCTACGATGGCACTGCCACACCGGCATGCCTAAGGTTAGGGTAAAAATTGAAAACAGATTCCTTTCTCTTAGACGTGGTTCATTAACTTTTGTATTGGGAATTTTTATTAGATACAATCAATCAGTTATGATCCACTTATGTGGATGAAAAGTGCATTTTCCATTTCTGGTAGGTCTTTTTACTCATAAATTATATTGTTTGGATGAATTTAAACATCGGTAATGACCAAAACTTCCTATGTATGATTGTGGGTTCCTGAATTACTAGATCTTGATCGTTTAGCTATTTTGCCATTTGAGATGAATCTCAGCCACCAAGCCACGAGGGAGAACTCATTTGCTCTCTGACTTTCGGTTAATACTATGTTGCATTTGAGCAAAGTGCAATTGCATCTTTCAAGTTCTCACATGCCTGCAATATGCAATCTGGGTAAAAATTGACTAGTTATCCATGAAGAACCAACTTGAAATACCTCCACCAATATCATTAGATTGATTAAAAAAAAAATTACATGCTATCCTTATTTGATTGAGAACCAACCAAGGGAAGCATATGCCATATGGCTTCTACAACTTTCTTTATATTTGGAAGAATACAAACAAATTCCAAATGCAGATCATTCTTGCCTCACAAATGGTGAGGAGCTGACATCTGTGCTGTAAAATGAATCTTCTCCCGCATAGTAGTTCTCGTCTTTCTCCTCTTCCCACTTGAGAACTTCCCTTATATACTTGAATGCTTCATCAATGGTAACGCGATGGTCCCTTGCCCTAGCTTGCCACACAAAAAGTTTCTGTCCAGTAAGGGATGCATAAAGATCCTTGAACTTCATGGCAATGTAGAAGTAAGCCTGTTGAGCCAGGGACTGATGGTTATGGAGAGGCCTTACTGGACTGAAATCGTTGAACCACTCACACGTGCTTAAGGGCACCCGATTGACTTTGTCCTCAAAGAGATCATACTTGTTTAGTACCAACACAAACGGGGTATCTTTAAAGCAAGGGTGCCTTATCATCGTCTCAAATAGCTCTTTGGTCTGCATCATCTTATTTTGAAGCAGTGCACCACTGCCACAACTCTCGGGTGCTATCCACATCTGATCGTAATCACTAAGGGACACACAGAAGACTACTACCCGCACATCTTCAAACATTTCTACCCACTTGCACCCTTCATTCATCCCCTTTGCATTTACCCTTATAAGTTGATACCTGTAAGAGCAAAAATGTGAAATCATATTAGAGCATATCTCAAAGGCCTTGGGTTAATACATGTAAATAGTATGACTGCTAAAGAGAAAAAGGATGGGGTTTGGAATGCCTCTTTTTCACAGGATTCATAATTCATACATAGCTAAATGGTGTAGAAACAAATCTTTAAGCCTTCCTATATATAACAATAACAAAATGACCGGAAAGACTTACTTGGTCAGGGGTTGGGAGGGAGCTTCCAAATTGTCTGTGTAGGTTTCAGACATTGGACTGCGATCATCAAGTGAAAACTCTATGAAAGCCAAACCATTCCCTTGGGTGACCCCTTCAGCATAAAGAATGTCGCGATCAGAAGGTTCATATTCATTGCTCGACACCTCAACGGCCTGAGAAGCAATAGCATAACACACATGTCAATGATCCTTGTTTTCAACTCTTTGGTTGAATAATTTTAAATACCCAATAAAACTTGGCAACAGCCAATATATCAAACATAATATATGAAATATGGGAACACAAAGTGGACAGATGATAAGAAGACTTACCCTGCTTAAGAAATACTCTGCAACATCTGGAAGAAAGTGAAGTTCATCTTTTCTCCTGTATGTTTGCTGTATAGCAGGATCTTTCCACAATTCCTCAACTAACGGAGCATATTCACGTGTTGCAGCAGGGAAAAATGCATCCAAATCACCAGTGGCTATAATGTCTAGCAGCCAGTCAGAAAAATGCTTTAGCCTTGGGTTGATTGAATAGACACACTGGTTAGTTTCACCAGAGTCGACCTCCCCACCTGAAGCAATATTGTTATTAGATATGAAAGAGCTGCAAATGTTAAACAATTCTTTCAGTTTAAGCATCATGCACAAAATTTCCAGAAAAGACATGTAAACACCCCCCC
>AWWV01009153.1:0-39056 GCA_001974805.1 Corchorus capsularis
CCCCCCCCCCCCCCCCCCCCCCAAGTTGNTTCAAACAACAGAACAAAGCAGTCTGCATTTAAAATAGCAATAGACTACAACATGTTTACAGAGAAGAAGAAAGATGCTTTATGAGCTCATAACTTTGTTCAAAATCAGAAAAAGTTTTGATGTTGGGAAACATTACCAGCTTCACTCTGATCATCAGAACCTAGTTCCCGTAGTTGAGACATAGCTTCCTCCTCAAACCGCTCCCGCCCATCCAACAGTATGCTTAGATATCTGTACATATTGCTCTGGATCATTAACTTGATATCCTGCAGTTCTTCAGAAGAAAACCCATTCCCATACAAAAATTTTGCCTGTTCAATAATGCATGATGAACATCAGAGAAATGGCATCAACTGCAAGGAAAGACAGCAACAACTAGTTCTCTATGCCGAATATGGTAAATGACATAGCTCTAGAAGATGCTAGTGACTAAAAATATATCAGTTAAGCTAATTGGGTTTTCCCCCCATCTTAATCTTGCATACATCATAAGACCTACTGTTCCAAAACCAGGAAAGCAAGAATGACAAGAAATTAAGAAAGGTTTGTTCATATTATCGCACTAACATTTGGCCTGTGCCATGGTTAGCATTAATAAACTCATGCCAAGTCAGAATTCTAAAGTTTCTGTAGACTGCCCATCCTTAAATATTTCTGATCTACTTAAGTTTGGAACAGGAACATTCTTCATTTTGTGAAAATTATTTTGCCACCTTCTGTCTAGACAATAAATTTCTGTTGGAATTTCTGCATGCACATTAAACTTAACAGAATGGCAATATAAAGCATATTTTTTGGATAAAATAGTCAAACCAACAAGGACAAACCTGCTTGAAGATGGTGCTGGTTCCAGAGCCTGGAAGCCCGAGTAGAAGAAGCTTCTGGATTCTTTTCTGCTCAAGATAGTTTGGAACTGTAGTATAATTGCTAACCTCCTCTCTTTGTCCTTGAGGTTGACCATGAGGCACAGGCAAAGAGAACAAGGAACAGACAAAACGAGTTGATGCCTGTCTAGCAAAATTTAATACAATCATATCACATAGAATATACATGAGGCAATTTAGGCTGTTGGAAGTTTACACACCTTTTCCCATATGTTTCCTCTAATGTTATTTTGACCTTCTTCCTCATAACGACCATCATCATAGACCCAAAAATGAGTGTCGCGTGGACACTGCACATTTGCCAACTGAAAACAAGAAAAGGATATATCAATGATTACTTCTAAATTGTTATAATAAAGAACCAATAAAGGAGGTTACCAATTTTACTAATTCAAGGCAACTGAAAACAACAAAAGGATACATCAATAATAACTGTCATAATTTACCCTTAACACTCTCAATTCGAGTTTTGTAATTTCCCGGCCATTGATATAGACTTCAGTATTGCCATTGCTTGCATCAGGACTAAGCTTCCCAGTGAAGTTTAAGTTTGAACTAATAATCTTATCCGGTTTTTCTCCCTCCTGTCAAAATCAACAAGAGGAGATAAAATCAAATTCACACATGCAGGACATTTCCTTTTTTTATTTGTTCAATTACAGAAGGTGAAAGTAAAACATAAATATATTGTATTTTAAGCACAATCTTACCTTTCCCCAGAAACCAGATTCCTTGTCATACCAATATCTACCAGGCTTCAACTTCCTTGGAGGTAAAGGGCAGCCAAGTAACTCTGCCATCTCTTCTGGCTTCAGGGGAAATCCATTCACAATTAGCTGCTCTGGTCTGAGTTGATTAGCAGAACATTCTTTCTCTGCTTTCATAATTTGTTTTACCTCCAAAGGACTGAGTAACTGGGACAAGAGCCTAGAATTTTTACCTAGTCTTAATCGCTTTGATTCATCAATTGGCTGGCCAATGCATGTCACGCATTTCCGTCCTTCAGGCATTGATCCCATTGCCCTAAGCACACAATTGCTACAATACTTAGCATCACAAACCAGGCAGGATTCCTTAGTTTCCCATTTTCTCTTACCACACCGATAACAGTTTCTTCTTTTTTTCTTCTTCTTTTCCTTTGAAACCCCAACATATTCAGGGAAAACCGGCTTCTCCAAATCCACCTCTTTCCTCTCCGAACTTTCAACAGCAGTAAATGTGACAACCGGCACCCTTTTCACTTCAGCACCAACTTGTTTAGGAGGATTACGGTTGCGAACTGAACCAGGTGAAGCTGAAGGAGAAGCTGAAGAAAAATCAGGGTTTTGTAACACAGATACTACTGACTCAGAGCTTACCGAAACCCTTGGACTTTGAGTTGGCGGACTTGTAACACCAGCAATATAAGACACAGGCAAGGGAATCGGTTCAATCACTGGAGGACCAGTATTAGCAACTGACCTTTGTGACTCTGATAATGGTTCTGCAGTGGGGATAGCATGTGAATTTACATCAAGAGGCTCAACTCTAGGTACATCATAAGCAACCGGAGGACCCTTATACTCCATAGCTATAGAATAATCAAGCTCGGATGAATTTTCAGGCAGAGATGCACCTGGTGGAAGCATCTTTCTAACCAGTTCTCTCCAACTCTCACCCTCCTTTTGCTCCATTTCTTCTGATATAATTACAAAAAACTATATATGGTCTCAAACTACAACTTCTCAGGTATCAGCCATACAGATCCAACTATGATCTTTAAAATCCAATAAACTTGGATATCCTTCTAGTTTTTGTCAGGATAAGATTAGAGAAGATGACTTGCACCGCTCGAATCACCTCAAACAACCTGGAAAGCAATCACCAGAAGAGTGAATTCTTGCCCTTTTGCGATGCTTAGTTGACATGAAACCAGAAATAGTCACCAAGCAGCCAGAATTCAACACATAAATTGTCATCCTATGAAAGCCTTCAAGTTTGAAAGGATATATTGGAAATCATTTGACCCAAATTAATAAAGTGAAATAAAAGCAAATTCAATTGTTCAAAAGCCAAGAATGGCAATACTGGCATTATTTTGGAAGTTATAACAGACACACACGCATATATAGTTGAAAGTCAGGAAACTGAAAACGAAATGCTTACTTTTGGTAAGTAATGGTTAGTACATAACTAAACCAAATGCACTCAGATGACAAAAAATTAAGTCGAAAATGAAGGAAATTCCATCTTCCAAGTCCAATAGATGACTTTTAGCTACAAATAACAAAGATTATGTTAAAATTCAAAGGGCTTTTCGATCATTTTAAAAGTAACAAACTAAGATTGAATTCATTTATAGTCAAAGTAGAGACATTTCAACTGAACATGAACTAAAATTCAACGTTTATGCCGAACAAGACTTTTAAGCTAAAGTAGCAAATTTAAAGAAAATAAGAACCAAATTGAATTAGTCTACAGTCAAAAACTTTTAGCATCAAACGTTAGCTAGTGAAGCTTCAAGACACAGAAAAAAAGCTACTCATACTGGTCCAAACATAGGAAAAAATCAGGGTCAAACAAATATAATATACAAAACCGTGAAAGAGAAAGAAAGAAAAAAAAAAACCCTAGGAGCTGAAAAACTAAGACTAGTTCTAAGTTCTAACAAAATATTATGCAGAACAGGAAAAGGGATGAAAAACAAAAAGAATATGATAAAATTCCCTTTTGGGAGCTAATCTTGCCGCTTTGTAAAGTGATAAGAAATAAAACTATAAAAGCAAAGGTATAGAAAGGAAATAGGAAAGTCAAGAGAGAAAAGATACCTGAAAGAAAAGGACAAAAAATGAAAGTAAATCTCAGAGAGGCTTGGCTTCAAAAATCTATATGAAAGAAACTTAGGAGGAAGAAGAAGAAGAAGAAAACCAGAAAAGCTCTTTGCTTTCTGAGCTTCTTCGAATTATTTCGTTCCTACTGCTTTGAACAACTCAAAAAGAGAGAAATCCCAGATGGAAAAATCAAATCTTTAAAAGCCTCCTCTGCAAAAAGAGCTGCTATAACACATCACCATTTGTAGAGAGAGAAAGAAACATAACTCAACTGTTGATATGGTGAAAACTACAGATAGAGAGAGAAAGGAAGAACCCCAAACAAAAAAAAAAGAAGTGGACCCCACTTGTATTATTATATATTTTTGTTCATCTTCTTTCTAACACAGTGATATTTGTAGGTGACAGTAGTAGTAGTTTTCTTTAATAATGTTGTTTTTGTTGCGGCCTTCGGAGTAGACTGGGGAGGTGTCGCGAGCTCGCCCGTGGAGTGATCTTCACGCTCAGATTGCTGGCGCGTGAGGTGGAAAGATGTCGAACCGCACGACCAAGATATTTGTTTTTCCGCAGGGTGTTGGGTCACGCGCGTTTCAGAAGTGTGAACAAATACTTCTCCGTATATTTATACGTAAACTTAGGGGGCACTTGGCCTTTGTTGAATGTTGGGTGTGAAAAATGCGGTTCAGGAGTATGGGCCATGTTAATTTTTATATGGGCCAGACCGGGCCTATCTGGGCCAGGGCTCAAAATTCTACCAGGCCTCTTTAATTTTATTATTATATAAAATAAAATGTAGAATAAAAATTATTGTTGGGTATTAATTAATTTATTCATGGCATCAATTTTCCATGATATTCAATTATTATTAAAATAAAAAATGCTAAGACATAATCCTTATTATAATTATTTTTCATCATGCAACTTAATTATACATTGTCTAAACATAAAAGGCATGCCACTTTATGTTGACCAAAGATTAGAAAGCAAATGGGATAGGAATAGGATAGCCCACTTGTTCTAAAGGTAATCGACTACTTGCATGATACCATCAACAAGCCTTCATGCTAATAGAATAATATATATAATTTTCTTTTCTTTTTCTTTTTTTAGTTTTTTCAATTTTCTAAGAAAAAAGGATTAAAAGAAATAATGTCAAAGATGATGATATATAGTCAATGAAGAAAAAAGTAGTAGGGACAAGAGAGATGAGAGTAATTAATGACAAACAAATGGGGACCATATTTGGGGAAAAAGAAAAAATGTGATAGTATGAAGTTTCCAACAATCAAGAGACAGTCAATAAAACCAAGGTTTTAATGAATGGTTCAGTTGTATTTATCATTGGGTTTGGGACCTTATTATATTGTCTCGTGGTAACATGTCATTTCTTTGACTTGGGTTTTGGTCACCAATTTCGCCAAGTCCATTTCATCAAGAAATAAATATTCGGTCATGTTTTGCAATTTTATTTATTTTCCTCCTCTTAAGAATTAGTAGATCATGAAAGCTCCCAATGCTCTAACCTAATAAGAACTTCACCTAAACCATTCATCCCTTAATCTTGATCTATAATTATTATTCTTGCCATTTGATGAGTCAAATACTTACATTCTTCCTGATGAAGTTGTTGGGGGTTTGAGAAATTCTACTCAAATATACTTAATTTAATTTATTATTGTTTTTAGTTTTTTTAATACAATAATAATGATTTAGATTGGAAATCATAGTCATATGGTCATAAATTAATTGGAGGCTCTTGTGGTGGATTATTCTAAACCCTCGATGGAAGTTTGGACAAAAACTGATAGAGAGGTCTTTCCACCGGCGAATAATATCTTAGGAAACCTTTTTAAAATGTTCGGAGAATTAAAATTTGGGTGGCCCATTGCTGTTTTTTTCTTGGATACTCTCTACAAGATTTGTAGTACATCTTTTTCAAGGTGTTTTTTTTTTTAAAAAAATTTAATTGCATTTTTTACGTTTTTTTTTGGTTCGAATGGAAAACAAATAGATAACCTCAGCTTTATAGTACTTACATTTTTTTTTGGATCAGAAGTACTTGCATTTTTTACTGCATACTGCATAGATCCAATATATAGTACTTCCGGGCCAAAAGAAAAAAAAAAGATCTAATAGAGTACTTCAAGTAACAATGTATATATGCGTCATATATACTCTAGTAAAGATGAAAACCTAACAAAATTAACCACAGAATCCAAGAAGTTGTTCATATTAATTATTTGTGACTAAAACCCATTCTCTTTCCCGTTTGGCACAGCTTAAAGCAGAGCTTATCTACTGAAATAAAACTTAAGCTGTGCCAAATGAAAAATTCAAAAGTGCTTTTCAGAAGCACTTTTTCAGTTGTTTTTGAATTAAAAATCATAAGTTTTAAATTGAAACTTTTGTTCATAAACCCTTTTTCAGAAAAGTTTCAAACTAGACCAAACGGACTCTAATTTGTGACTACACTAACAAAGGGAAAAAGGACAGATAGTGCACTAAGTCCTTGTATATGCAGGATGGAAATAATCATTTCTTTCTTTTCTTTTTTTTTTTAAACCCATCGGGTATCCTTTGCTTTAATTAATTCAAATTCGACCCGATCGTGTACCTGGTTTGGTGGGTAAGTCTACCAACGGGGACTACTGCGTACGTAAAATCTTAAATTTTAAACTGAAACAAACCGCTTATCACTTGATCCAACTCACTTTTATTGGAAATAATCATTTCTGCTGCTTACTATGAGCACAAAGGTAATGCATGTAGAGATTAGAGAAAAAGGGTCCCAAAATAATGGAGCCAAGCGATGTGGCTCATCAGTCATCACCACACCATGGCCCAAGCCTCAACGAGTCTTAACTCGTTTTAGAATTTGGGCTTCAGACAACAAGCCCAATTTCATGGTCCAAGATTTACAGGCAAATTGCAAGAAAATCCTTAGAAATAAACTGATTGGCTTAAACCCGATTTTTAGTTTTTTACATAGGAGTATATTTAAATCTTTGGATTTATGGCTTTTGCTGGGTCCCTAGCGGCTTAGATGGCGAGTTATTATAGGGTCCTGAAAACTCGATGAAGGGAATCTAATGAAGCCAAATTCTTTCCAAACATTATCCTATCCAGAATCTGCTTGTCCCATAATCTGACCGTCTCTTGCTTTCCTGGCTGGGATTCTCTTCTCAATCTCATGGATGACATTCAATCTTCTTTAACGAACTCTTCTCCTCATTCTACTTCCAAAGCTTCTGCAAATTTAGTCTCTTTTCACTTTTCTTCTCATTTTAGTCCAACAAAGCTCATAAATTTCTTTACTTTTTGTCATTTTGTCCATCCATTTTCATAATCAATGTTGTGCTCTTGATCACTTGTTTCAGTACTTCTTTGTATCACTTTAACATGGGAAATTTGATTGTTATTGAAAATGAAGATTTTCGTTTTCATGTTATTCCTTATGGCAGATTAGATTGGTAAATAATGTAGATAACAGAATGACTGGGACTTCAGTCCTTCAGCAAACCAATTTCTTCTCACCAGCTGCAGATCCACCATCAATCCCAGAATTGAGTTTGAGGTTGAAGGAACAAGACTGCTTATCTCTCCTGAAAAGGTGCAAGAACATTGAAGAATTCAAGCAAGCTCATGCCCAGATTGTGAAGTGGGGTTTCTTTTGGAACTCCTTTTGTGCCAGCAATTTAGTGGTTACATGTGCTCTCTCAGATTGGGGTAGCATGGACTATGCCTGTTCAATTTTCCAACAAATTGATGAACCGGGTACTTTTGAATTCAATACCATGATTAGAGCTCATGTCAAAAGCATGAATTTTGAGGAAGCTTTATATTTTTATTTTGAGATGGTTGAAAGAGGGATTGAGCCTGATAATTTCACTTATCCTACTCTTTTCAAGGCATGTGCTTTGTTAAGGGCACAAGAGGAAGGAATGCAAATTCATGGACATGCTTTTAAATTTGGATTTGGAAGTGATTTATATGTGCAGAACAGCTTGATCAATATGTATGGAAAATGTGGTAATATAGAACATTCTTGTGCAGTTTTTGAACAAATGGATGAAAAGAGTGTTGCTTCTTGGAGTGCTATTATTGCAGCAAATGCCAGTTTGGGAATGTGGTCTGAATGTCTGATGACATTTGGGAAAATGAGTAGTGAGGGACATTGGAGGCCTGAAGAAAGCACACTGGTTACTGTACTCTCTGCTTGTACTCATTTGGGTGCTCTTGATTTGGGAAAATGCACACATGGATCCTTATTGAGGAATATCAGTGAACTTAATGTTATAGTACAAACTTCCTTGATAGACATGTATGTTAAATGTGGGTGTTTAGAGAAAGGCCTATCACTTTTTCGAAAAATGGCCAAAAGGAACCAAATGTCCTATAGTGTAATCATTTCAGGTCTTGCTATGCATGGACATGGAGAGGAAGCTCTAAGGATATTCTCAGAGATGCTTGAAGAAGGTCTGGATCCGGATGATGTCGTCTATGTGGGTGTATTAAGTGCTTGCAGTCATGCTGGCCTTGTCGATGAGGGATTCCAATGCTTCGATAGAATGAAATTGGAGCATGGGATAAAACCAACAGTTCTGCATTATGGTTGCATGGTTGATCTCATGGGAAAAGCTGGGATGATCAAAGAAGCACTTGAGTTTATCAAGAGCATGCCTATCAAGCCCAATGATGTCGTCTGGCGAAGCCTTCTCAGTGCTTGTAGAGTTCATTGTAACTTGGAAATTGGAGAGATTGCAGCTAAGCATCTATTCCAGATGAACTCACAAAACCCTGGTGACTATCTGATGCTGTCAAATATGTATGCACGAGCCCAAAGGTGGCCGGAAATGGCCAAAATCCGGGTGGAAATGGCTCGAAAGGGTTTACACCAGGCAGCAGGGCATAGCTTGGTCGAGGTTGGGAGAAGAATTTACAAGTTTGTTTCACAAGATACGTCTCATCCTGGATGTGAAAGCGTTTACGAGATGATTCACCAGATGGAATGGCAGTTGAAATTTGAAGGCTATTCCCCAGATACATCACAGGTATTGCTTGATGTAGATGAAGAAGAGAAGAAAGAGAGATTGAAAGGTCATAGTCAGAAGTTAGCAATTGCTTTTGCACTTATAAATACATCTCACGGTTCTCCTATAAGAATAGCTAGAAATCTTAGAATGTGCAATGACTGTCATACGTATACCAAACTAATATCTGTCATCTATGAACGTGAAATTACTGTAAGAGATCGTACTCGGTTCCACCATTTTAAAGATGGAACTTGTTCTTGTAGGGATTACTGGTGAACTGATAACTTTCCATTATCATCATTTTTTGCCCTCTGGCCTTGGATTGCTATTTTTCCCCTTTTTATTCAAACTCTATACAATCAAAACTGTTCCACAAATGATTCAAGAAATATGAATTGTTGTTTTTAGATAGAGCAGACATCCAATCTACAGAAGGCCAGAAACTCAATTATGAATGTTGCTAAATAATGTGAGCTTATAGTGCCAATAATGACATTTTAAATCGAGCTCCCTGATGAAACAACTAAAATCTTCCTGCCAAAATTGTTTAAGAAAAATAAGCAAGATAAATCCTGCCATTCTGCCAAAATTGGGACAAAGGATTTTAAACTTTTATTATACGATGATGCTCAGCGAACTAAAATGTATAAATCTAATTGATTATTCCAAGGGGAGGGAGAAAGCCCCGTGCCAGAGATAAGCTTTATTTGGCCCGAAGCATTGATTCCTCAAAGGCTTTATCTGTTAATCTAAAATCCTCCCCCAATTAAATCAATATTCAAGACTAACAATTTCTCTGGTAAATGACATTTTCCAACCAAACGTTAGACTGCATTCCTAGCACATCAAATACAAGATAGTTTTCAACCTCAGTTGATATGGACTGAAGAAACTGCAGATGTAATTTCCCGGCTTCGTGGGTCACCACTTTCTAAAGAAACACCTTGAGGATCTTCCCTAACTAACAAGGCTAGGACATTGTGTGAACTCCATGCTTTTGTCACATTGCTGCTAGAATCGCCCAAGGTAACAGCAAAGATAGCATCAAATCCACCTGCTCCAGGAACCCCGGCCAACAAAACTCCTTCCATATCCATAGTAGCATCCAAGAGTTGAGTCTGTGATTCAGGTTCTATCTGCAATTTTGAAAGTGGAAAAGAGTTATAGATGTAGAACCTGATGATAATACAATTTCTAGGAGCCCATCACAAAAATACATCTCTACTCAGCTGCTAAGAGGTGGTGTTAAAAAGTCTGATGATGATTAGCTTTTGACTTTACTAAGAAGTTCTTTTTGGAGCATCCAAAAAATAAAACAAGGATGGTCCACTTGGAAAAAGGATGAATATTATGTGATCGATTGCTATTTTTTCTAAATCTTTTCACAAACATACAGAAGAACAAGACAAAGAGAAACAAGCATCAAATCATAGAGACAATAATATACCGGAATGCCTGCTGCCTCTCCCATCTGTCGCATGTGATATCTGATCCTAACCATAGCATCCCTTGCATGTAGCAATGTTTTAACAACTGCTTCTTTGATTGGCTCAGTAACTCCTTCCATCCACTGTCAATGCAATTGGTTTCAGAGACCATATTAAAAAGGAACATTTGGAAAGAAGAATAGTCTAAAAACAGACCTTTTCTGGTTTAAGCCTGCTACAGCCATCAATCACACATTTGTAAGCATCCCAATGTTCTCTGGCTAATTTACTCAACATGTTGAGTTGTGTCTCGAGTTCTGAATTAGCCTCAGCCAGCTTTCTCCACGTTTCATTGGATTTTTCAGGATCAGCCTTCTGCCATTTTTTAACAGCACCTACCATTGATGGCGTTGATGATCCACCAGTTCCAGGTTCACCTAGTAACTGTGAACAGTCTTTGTGACTATAGAGCACTTGATTTTTAGTAATTTAAATAAAAAAAAATATACAAGCCACTTTCCTTGGGGGAAAAGAAGCTCGATATATGTCCAAGAAGCACAAGAACTGTTTAGAAATTTATTCTGACTAATTCTTAATAAATAAACATGGGCCCTAAAAAAAGAAAAATCTAGTTCTGAGTGAGTTGATAAATCATGTACTGGTAAGTGAGTAATTCATGAGGAGCTAATTGCTGTGAAGATTTGATCAATAAAGCAGGTAGATAGAGAAAGTGCCATATATATTCACAATACCATTAATTTTTAAATGATAAAGGTGGAACTCATAATGCTTACAAGTGACATTAATGGTGGCAAAGAGAATTTAGTCCTCTCATGGTCCCATTTTTCGTTTAAAATGTTGCCAATTACATCTTCCAATGGCATTCCCTTCACTGCAGCCTGCAAGATTACAAAAGATATTACAAAGAATTCCAATAAAAGTCACTAAAAAATGAGTCTAGTGTTCTCTTGATGTCAAGAAAAGATGTGTGGAAGTATTCTACCCACAAAGAAGATCTGACACCAAAATCAGGACAACTGAAACTTGTTGGCGAACAAAGTAGTCTAATGTCAAGTAGGCCGGACTATTTCTCAGCTATATGCTTATTACTTAATGTGTAATAAGTGGTCAAAATTGATAAAATAGCAAATAAGGGAGAACCTATTAGGAAGAATTCAATACTAAGGAGAAATGCTTCCATGCATTCTTTTGGGAGAGAAATTATCCAGTTACTCATGTGCAATCATGTATAAAGCCATACTTTTATCAATGAGAAAGCAGCCTTGGTGGTGACCCACAAGCAGCACTGCAATAGTGCTTAACTCATAAACCTAGTATTTATCACACCAAAACCAAAATAGGGATGTCGGCCAAAAAGACAGCTACACAGAGTTAAGGACAATAAAAAGTTTTATGTTTAGCATCATAGGCTGATTTCTCATATGGGATTTAGAAATGCTTCTCTGGTCATGGAGATGTGCTGCTTCCCCTGCATAGTATCCTTTACCTCCCAAGTCAAACCTTAAAAAGGAGAGAGATACAGACCTGAGCAGCAGAAAGCACTTCTGGTGAAAACCGAATATAATGCTGACTCCCATAGACTGCAGAACTAACATCAAAGCCACTGCCAACTTTTCCTTGGGCAATACAATGGGCACTTTGAGCTATCATATGCACAATATCGAGATCCATGGAATCTTTATTTTGTTGGTGTGAATCTTCAGACAAGGTTGAAAGGTTAACAACACCGAAGTAGTGAAGCAAAGCAGCGACTACAGCAGTAGTCATTGCTGCAGATGAACCCAATCCAGTTTTCGCAACTTCAGGTTTACAATTCCCTCCATTTGACTCCTCAGCATTGAAAGTAATTGATGTAAAAGGTGGTAGAGCAGCCAATGATTCGGGCGTCAAAGGAAGGCCACGCGCTTCAATCTGTAGAAGAACAAATTGACAGCTTATATTTAGTGCTTATTACATACAGGAGCAGGCAACTGTGAGAATTACATGTCATCATACATGCACATGTAAAAAAGATATAATTTCTATAACAAAAGCATTAAAATGTAAAGTACCTGATTCCGATATGAGTAAAAGTCATTGCAACCTAAGATTGTGATATCCAGACCTGCAAGATCAATTGACCTCCAATGTTATATTTCTGAAGCCATGTGTTTCCATTAAAACAAGAGAAAAAAAAATACATGCAGTGTTAAACATTACCGAGTAAGATCAGCGATAAAAAATATTACCTTGTAAGAGTAGTTTTTCTAAAGCATCCTTCTTATTCTTGTCCAGTTTTGAACGTCCTGCTGCTGCACAATATTGAATCGCATTTTCTACAAAAGGATTCCTTGATTCGCTGGAAGTATAAGCCAAAAATAGTTAAGAAAGTTAATAACCCACTTCTTCCGTTATGATTTTGTTTGCATTTAGTATAATTGTTGGAAGAAAAAGGAAATAGATAATAACTAAGCTTCACTAAAACAAGTAAGCTTTATCCAAAGGCACTTCAAACTCATCCAGTGCTAGATATGCATGAATAGTAACACAAGAAAGGATGCAACATACTTTTCAAAAAAAAAAAAGAAGAAAGGATGCAACATAAAAACACAAGATGAATATACTTCCTCATATTATGAAACCATACCTTGAAGATACACACTGAAGCATTAAATGTTTCAGAGACAGTTTATACATGCTTTCTCTAGAAAGCTGAGGAGATGTTAGTTTGATATCAGCCCATGCCTAAAAGAAGAAACAGAGGAGAAGAGTTCAGAGCAATTGTTACTTCATCAGTAAAGTACACTCATCCAGTGAAAGTTACAATAGCAATTATAAGTTAAATTGCTGGTTAATGTGATCGAGAAAACTACAATACGGCCTCTGGTTTTATACATACGAATGGAATACTAGGTTAAGGAAAGAGGATCATATATAGTGTAACTTCACAAGTGGCTTGGAATTATGAAGTAAGTTCATATATAGAGTTGATAAATCAGTCAAAATTTCCTTATTTACTATCAAATGGATACATGATGATCATTCATATCCGCTTGTGGAGATTTCAAAAGCAAAGAAATGAGGCAACACTGAAGCAAAATAAATAGAAGAACAGAAATTAGAGGAAAAACAGTTACCCATGCCCAGGTTTCAGGCTTGACTTCTTCGTGAATTGGCTTCACAATAGCGTAAAAACGTGCATTTGTACTCAGAACAATCCCAGCATTTGGCCTTTCCAAAATCAAGTAACCCCCAGTCATCAAAACCTTCCCCGGAGCAGAAGCGACTCTGCAAATAACCATAAATTAATCAGAATCAACTAAGATTCAATCTTGGGAATGATCTAAAGCAAGAATCAAAACTACCCTTTCCATAATTCATGCTAATCTACAAGAAATCAAACCAAATTAACTAAATTTTGGTTGAATGAACTTAAAACTTACACTTCCATTCTCGTCAACGACTGGGATTTGGAGATTGAAGACTGGGTTTATAAAACAATGATTCAGAAAGCGAAAGAAATCCTAAAGGATTAGAAAAGGAATGAAAGCTTTTTATAGTGGGATGTGCCGGAAATTGTTT
This sequence comes from Corchorus capsularis, assembly GCA_001974805.1. Lineage (NCBI taxonomy): Eukaryota > Viridiplantae > Streptophyta > Magnoliopsida > Malvales > Malvaceae > Corchorus > Corchorus capsularis. Next base: position 13,767 of record AWWV01009153.1, read on the forward strand.
GGAAACGTGACTCTGAGATTCGGTAACCCAGCAATCAGCAACGACGACACGAAGTTAGAGTTAAACTCAGCAAAAACGACTCGAAGTTAAAGATTTTCAGAACACCAACACCACATTCTGACATCATCTGTTTGTTTCTATTCAGAAATCATATGTTTGTAATTAACATTGAGAAAAACGTTGTTCAGTTGGGCCCCGCTCTCACCAACCTCACTACATGAGCTTTTTTATTTTTACCAAAAGAAACCTTTTTTTCTAAAAAAGAAAAAAAACTACTATATTAATAGTCCAAAAATATATCAATGTGGGTAGTTGATGATGATTTAATTATTTTTGAATAAATTTTGCAAAAACTAAGAAAACTTTTGACTAAAACTTGGAGTCTTGGACCATAATGTTAATGTTAATACTATTTCTCAAATTGGAAAAGAAAAAAGAAAAAAAAAGTAATGATATCAAGCATTTTTAGAGGTTCACCAAAAAGAAGTATTTTTTGAGTTTTTACTTTCTTTTTAATGTCCAAATTATCAAGTCAAGATTTCCTAAAAAAAAAATTTGTCAAGTCAAGCTTCATGTGAATGTGATTATGCGAGTAATAACAGTTAAAGTCAAAAGTCAACTTCTAACGGCTAGTGCTCAAGTACCCGTGGGTAACAAATAAAAATCATTAAATCAATGAATTTTTCTTAAAATAGTTTCTTGATGATATTAATATTATGATGAAAAGTAAGTATTATTTCAATGTATGATTTACCAAGAAACATTAAATAATTCTCAAAAATCAAAATTATGGAAAGTATGATAATCAGTTCATAATCACATTCACATCTGATTCAAAACAATATTGTAAGCTAGTTCGCATCTAAGTTTGTCCTCTCATCCTCTCTCTTACAAATTCAGTGGTTTTCCTAAGCTCTTTCAACGTTCAAGACGGAACTCAAGCCAGCTTTAAACACAGTTTTACAGAGACATTAAAAGAGCAGTATGCTTTAGCCTAGGGCTTTACATGTTCCCTGATGAACTGCTCTACTTGTGCAACTTCACCGGTCAAACCAGAAGTCTTAGCGATGCTAACCTTGTTTTTACACTGAGTGAACGCAAATGCTTCTCCAGGTACCCCAAGAGTGAAGTCATTTGAAATATTAGCATTTGATACTGCACTCCTTGATGCCCGCAATTTTTCATTATATAAAGTAGCAAAAACAGACAAATTAAGCACTTGAAGTAGCTAAGCAAAGGGATTTTTCATTAATCAATTCAAAAGAATGGAATAAAAAAAGCAAAGGCAAATGAAGTTGAGGCCATACATTTCCTTTTCCTGCGATAATAGCAAAGGCAAAGGCAAATCTGTACTCGAAAAATCTGGAGTCAAGTACTGCAATCCTTGCAAAGACTGGTAAGCTTTTACCTGCATGGTAGGTTAGGGCTATTCTTATGGCTCTAAAGTGGATGTGAGTGTATCCTTGTTCTAGCCATTGTTTTGGAAACTCGGATGGGATCTCAAGAATGATGAGATGTTCCTGAGTTCCTGAGGGTAATATGCACTGGCTAAAATTGGAGGATTGTACGTACTCTTTGGGAAGTTGCCTGGGTTTTTGGATGAGTTGTTTGATAGATCTGGTAATATTTCGCTGAGGTTTGCCGAAGATATTGTAGGGGTTCATAAGGGGTAAGCCGGATTCATCTACCCGGTGACATTCCGAGAGATAATTCAGTTCATAGAGATGTTGGAGTTTGTTTGCTGAGGTTTCTTTTAGTTTTGGAGGTTGTGGGAGAGAGAAAGTGGTACGACTAGAAGAACAAGAGGCAGATTGAAGGAAAGAGTATGGATCTGAGAGAGCAGCTTCTGTGATTTTTTCTGGATCTGTCATGGTTATGAGTCCTAGTCTCCCTCTACCTTACGTGAAAGCGTTGTTCTTTACTAACAATAACCAAGTACTACTACGTATGGAAGATCTAGTCCTCTGATACCAAGGGATAATACCAAGGGATAATAGGATCGGAGTTGCCACTTCAACGCCTAGCTTTAAGGTCTACAATAGATATAGACCAAGGTCCAAGGTATTCTAGCCGTGCTCGAGCCTGGACGCCTCCTGCGATAATGGCGAGCTAGGGGCCTGACTTTTATGGACATGGTCTTAACTGATTATAGAACCATGAAGGTTTGGCTATGAACGTGAGCAAACTAGTAAACTATATTTCCTCGGGATCATTTGGTCAGTATAACAATGTAGGGAGTTTCTGATGCAGAGGATCCACTCAAAGGTGGCAACTGCAGATCATAGTACTCTTGTTCATTACATGGCAATGTAGGGAGTTTCTGATGCAGAGGATCCACCGAGGGTGGCAACTGCAGAGCATATGACTCCTGTCATTGCATACTAGGCGTAGTAGTAGTATGGAGTTGCTAGCTTTGAACTAGCTAAACATTTTTAGTTGAGAGAGAGCTAGAAAGTATTTATAAACTCATGATATATTTCATAAGGAAATATGCTATAAAGATGAGAGAAAGTGAAAGAAAGTGAAGTGTGGAGGCTACTACCATAGGGGTGGTATTTATAGCCATCCATATTCACTATTCACACCCTAGTAATGACCAAAATAGCCTTGGTCATTATTACACACTATTATTACACACCATTATCATGACACCATCATGTCTGGAACATGTCTTGCATAAGTCTACATCACACTTAAAACACTCTTAAACACACTTAATACACACTAATACATATATATAATTAATTAGACACACTGATAGACTGTCGGGATGCTGTAGTGCTGCTTGATGATGTGGGGTCCGTATGGTCTATTTTAGTCTTCATCCCAGGGGAAATTAAGATGGCTATTGTCTGCTCCTGGGGTCAGATCATACCCAAAATTGCATTCAAGAGACTTCCAGAATTTCCATTGCTTTCTTTCGGGGCTAACTTCATCCTTGATTGGCGAACGAGGGCTTGGTGTATCTTCTGGTGTATTCTAGTAGGGAGTATCTGCAAGGATAGTGTTCTTTGGCTCTGTCTGGGAAATTGGAAGTTGAGCAAGCTTGTCTGGGAGAGAGCGTTCTGCTGCATATTTTGCCTCTGCTTCCAATGTCATATCTATCCAAAGTTTTTCCTCTTCGGGAGTTGGCTCAGGGGGCTGGGAGTCTGGAAAATTTGGATCTAAAGGATGGTAGTATGGCCATAGATATTCTTCCTTGATCTTTTCTTTTCCTTTCTCTTTCCGACGCGCTTCTTCTGGAGTGGGTTCGAGTGCTGAACTAGATCCTGGGTTTGCCTTTCTAGCTAGGTGCTTGCCTGATCGACTGTGAGTGATTGATGAGCTGGCCCAATCTTTTGTCTTAGTTCAGGAGGTCGTCTGAGGTCATTGATGAGTGAGAAGTCAGGATTACTGTTGTTGCCGAGCGAAATGGGGCACTCAGTGTCTTCCCAATAGGGAATGGGGTCTTCAGGAGGGGCATGTTCATTAGTGACTTCTGGAGGCGTCCAAAGAGGATTCCAGGAAACAGCAACAGCTTGTAAGAGGTTGGCTTTTGCGTCGACAGCCAGCGGCCTGTTGAATGGTCTAGTGAACTTCTCTGTGAATACCATCCTATCTATGTTGATTTTTGCTTTGTAATCGTCAGGATAGTGTTCTTTTGCATCAAATTCAAAGGTTTCCATTACTGATGTAGGAATTGTGGCATTGATCTCACAAAGTTTCTTCTGAAGTTCTTTGTACTGTTCTGGAAAACTGGACGGGGATCATGAGATGGATGTGGGATAATGATCATAAATCTGAGCATTTGGGAAGTACTCAATGTGACCAGTCCTGTAGCTGCAGGGTCTGTGGAAGAGAAGGACGATGTGGGCCTTTTCATTCATCTTGCATTGCTTGTTATACATGTCAAGCTAATATAACCAAATGGGGAGTGGCCGGAACCAGAGAAAGAATTCTTTGAGGTTGAGATGGTCTTTATCCAGGTGCCAACGGGGACGTGGGATGTGTTTAGTTGGGAGTGTGTCTTCATGAATCTTTTGTAAGGCTGCTCTGAGTTTGGCAAAGGGGAATTCAACGGCAATATGGTAAAGATGACAGAGGTACCATAAAAAGCAAAAAACATTTGTGGGAAAATTCAACCAACGTTCTTCTACTAATGGAAGTGGTTTAACAAAAGGGTAAACAGGGTTGACACCTAATGGAGCAATGACGGTCTCTCCAAAACTTCGGAGAATGAGCATCTGATACTTAAGCATGTGATGGTAGGCTCCAGTTTCAAATTTTCCGAAGGTAAGGATTTCTATCAGTTCTGGAGGAAAAGCCAAGTCTGGGTCGGCTATTGATCTTATGGGTGGGGGTTGTGTTGGTTTGTTGCCAAAGGGGTTGGTTTTGAGAGCTTTTACTTCTTCATTCTTGTCTTTTTTCTTTTTGGGTGGAGGAAGGCCAAGAACATAATTCATAATGCTGGCTATGACAGGGAGAACTTGGAGTGACTCTTTAGGAGGTTTTGGGGGTGTGGAGAGCATGTCTGGAATGAGGTTATGCTTGCTTTTTATATGCCTTGTGGTGAAGGAGTAGCGTGTGAACCATTGGGACCATCGAAGTAACTGAGTGTTTGGAACAGTTTTCTTCTTCACATCTAACATCTGGTAAAAAACTGCCATATCCAGTTCCACAATGAAATGATGACCAATGAGATGGAACTCAAACTTCTGAATTCCATACTTTACAGCTAAGATCTCCTTGAACGTGGAGTGATAATGTGCCTCGAATTCTTTGAATCTGCCACTTTTGTATCCACATATGCTTCTTTTCTCGTTCTTCTCTTTAATGAGTACTACTGCCCAGTATTTGTTGCTAGCGTTAGTCTAGGGGATTCTCGTGTCGTTCGAGGGAATCTGCAGTGTTGGAAGTGACAATGCTTTGGCCTTGAGTGCTTTTACTGATGTAGTCTGCTTTAGTGACCACTATGGGGGATTCTCCTTGAGCATGATCCTGAGAGGATTGGAGATTTTGGCAAGATTCAGAAGAAAGTCTGACATGTAATTGACAATACCAAGGAACTGTTGGATTTGCTTCTTGGTGAGATTTTCATCTGGAAAATCCTGTAGGGCTTGACCAATATGGGGTTGGGCCACATATTTTCCTTCCTTGAAATGCATGCCAAGAAAATCTATCTCTGAAGTTCCAATTGTCATTTTCTTCTCTGACAACATGATTCCAAAATCTTGCACTATCTGTTGGAACCTCTGAAGTAACTTTTCGTGGCTGTCCTTATCCGCTGAAAATAATAAAATATCATCAATGTAGATAAGGGCGTTGTCCATGATTGGACGGAAGATTCTTGTCATTGCTTTTTGGAACTATGACGGGGCTGTCTTTAGTCCAAAGGGCATGACTGTCCATTGGAAGTGGTGCTGTGGGATACAGAATGCTGTCTTGTAGCGCTCAGTTGGTTCTATTCCAAGCTGCCAAAAACCAGCTTTCAAATCGAAATTTGAAAATATCTGTGCGTTGGACAAATTAGTGAACAGGGTCTTCCTGTTGGGCAGTGGGAACTTATCATCTGCTAAGAACTGGTTCAGGGGCTTGTAGTTGATGACGAGTCTGAGCTTGCCACGTAACTGTTCTGATCTTTTGTTGACATAGAAAGCTTCACATGACCAAGATGAGGTGGTCGGTTCAATGAGTCCTTGAGACTGTAACTGTGAGCATTCTTCTATGGCTATCTTGAGATGATCTGGATTCATCCCTGAATGGCTGGACTTGGTTGGATTAATTGACTCGCTCTTTTTAAATGGGAGAGAGATGAAGAACTCTGGGTTCTTCCACAAGGGCTTCTCACATTTAAGTAAGAACTCAGAGTGGTTTTCTGCACATGAAATGAGAACTAACTTTTGCCTGATCTGCTGAAATGGGACTGGCTGTGGAAAAATAGTGAACAAATTTGGCAATTGTCTCCATGGCATGAACATATCTTTGAACTTAATTCCTTTGCCATCTAACTTAAGACCTTTGATACTGGATATAATATCAAATCCAATAACAAGATCTTTTCCTGGTAATGCTGAGCCAATTTACCTGAGCTTGGTTGAGCAGGTTGGGAAAATCTGGACTGTGACTTTTTTGCTGACATAATCCGTGGAGAACACGTCATCATTTGCTGACTTGAAATAATTCTTGTGTTCTTTCCAAAATGAGGGTGGTAAGATTTGAGGATTTGCAATGGTTTGGGCTGCACCTGTGTCAAAAAAGGCTGTGACATGAATTGGAGGGTGATTTTGATCCAAATAGATTTGGACTGGGGCAAGTGGTGTTTTATTGGGCTGGATAGTTTGGATGTCTCGGATAGGAGGTGGGGTTGGGTCGGGCTCTGGTTGGACTGATTGGATGGGTTGGATTACCATGTACTCTAGGTAAACATCTTCTTCTTCCTCGTTGATGGAGGAATCATCTAAGGATTCTGATTCTGAGAATTCATCGGAATCAAGTGTTGAGATAACAAACAAAGAATTAGGGCTTTGTTCATCATCTAGGGTGAACACAGATTCAAGATCATCATCATCTGAGAGCTGTATTCCTTGAGCTAAAGCAATGTCCTGCATCATTTTGATTGACTTTTTATCGGACTTTGGGCATTGCTTAGAAAAATGTCCTGGCTTGCCACAAAGAAAACATTTGGATGATTTCTTTTGGCCTTCTTTCTTCCTTCTACCGTACTTGAATCTTCGCTGGCCTCTTCTTTGGAAGAATCGCCTGCTGCTTCGGCGGCGTGCCGGGTTGAAATTGGACTGAAACCTTCTGGACTTCCTGAAATGAGACTTTTTCTTGTAAGGACCACAAAGACATTTATCATCACCTTTGCATTTGATCTGGAGTCCATTTGGAGCTTTGCACACTGACTTGTATCTCTTGGAGTCTTTGAGCACCTTTTGGATGTAATCGTTATGGTGACAAAGTTTGTCAAGAGATTTGAATATCAGCTTATAGATATCACCAACCCATAAGCTGTTGATGTCGATTCGTGCTGCTTCAATATCTAAGAGGGTTCTGTCTTTGAGATCTTCAGGGACAGAATTGATAAGGTGATACTTCAGGTTTGCATCATATGGTGGTCCAAGTTGGAAGAAATATCTACAGAACTGCTGGTAATGGCGATCTAAATCGCGTCTCTTGAGTGAGCAACATTTAAGCTGGAAGAACTCTTGCCTGAGCTTTTCAGTGTGGTAGGATTGTTGTCCACAAAATACTTGTTTGACTTCATCAATGAATTTTGTGAAAGAAGTTATGGCTCTTCCCCATGCTTGTCCTTGTTCACCAATTCCATCCCAAAACTGCTTGAGGAACCCTGTCCATCTAGACGTGAAATTGATAATTAATTCTTGGATAGTGAGATTGGGATCTGTCTGTAACTCCGTAATCCCCATGCTTGGAATTCTTGGAATCTCTGGCTCCACTGTTCTGGCGGAATGTCGTCAATTGTAAAGGATTTGAAATTATTGGAGTATGAGTTTCTTCCGCCAGTGAAGGTGTCTTCCATGTGGACATTAGGTTTTTGTTCATGAGGCTCATCTGGGGGCTCATAGACATGAGGGATTGTCATAAAGACTGAAGGAAATGAGTATTCATTATCGGTGAGCTCATTGTTAGATGAGAAATCTGACGACCCAAAGGAGTCTTCTGGAAAATTTGGCTCCGGGAGATCTTTGGGAGGTTTTCCCTTGCTGAGACTTGGAGGAATGTGGAAATAGGGTTCTGTGGAGGTTCCTGGGAGGATATCATCATCTGGTTTGTGGGTGGAGTTGGGTTGGATGATGATGCTGCTGCTGCATAGGTTTATTTTGTGTGGGTAGGGTTAATGGTGATGCCTGGTTGTGGTTTGGGAGAATGGGGAGAAGGTGGTTGTTCATATATTGGTCTTTTGGCCTTTTCCCTTTCTTTCTGCAACCTATGGAGTCTTTCTTCTCTTAGCTTCATGATCCATCTTTCAGAGGAGTCATTTATTTGTGTGGGTGCTGTGTCCTGAGGTGGCATTGGGAACATGGGTTGGGGTTTTTGGAAGTTGGTTGGAGAGTAAGGCTGGGTAAATGGAAGTGGTTGAGGTTCAGTGGGTTGGAATGGGGGTCTTGGTTGGAATGATGTTGGGAATGACTGCTGCTGAGTTGGAGGTAGGTCTGTTGGGGCGAAGGAAGGTTTTTCAGGATATGTGTTTGTTGTTGGGAAACCAGTATGGTTGGTCTTGAGTTTCTTCAGTTCAGCAAGTTGGGTATTGAGTGATCTGATCTCTATTTCTTTTTCAGCAATTATCTGGGTATTGACAGGGTAGGTTAAAAGAGAGGAGTTTATCTGGTTGTACAGATTGTTGATTCTGGTCTGGATGTCCGAGATACTTTTCTGGATTGAGGATAAGTTATTGTTAAAGTGGGCAAAGAGTTGAGTAACATTCTTCTCGATTCTCTGTAGTGCCTTGTTTTGAGCAATCGCATTCTCAGACTGCCAGTTGAGCACTGCTTCTGGTGGAGAGTTCACAAGTTGTCTTCCTTGTGCATCTCTGTCTGTTGGCCTGGGTACCTTTGGAAGGTATCTGGGATGTTCATCAATGTATTCCTGTAGTGGAGGAAATTCTGAGTCATAGTTTTTGTTCTGGCTAGACATCATAAAAATCTGCGGTGGTTGGGTTGGGGCAGTTGTAGGAGGATGATCTTGTTTTTCCTTTTCAAGCCACTAGAATGCTTTTTTGTAGCATGGTAAGTATTTTGGCTTTCTTTTCAAGGTTGAAGGCTCTGACTTGTGGTGATCTGGTTTTGGAGCAAGATCTGGGGTAGGAGGAGGTGGACTTGAGGGAGTTGTTCTATTTTGCTCTCTTGGATAGAGAACATAATAGTCAAACTTTCCTGATGGTTCACCTAGGAGACCTACTTCAGGGTCACCTGCTTCATATCTCTCCTAGAGCTGCTTGTAGTCTTCGTCGTCAAGCTCGTCGAAGTACTGAGCACAAGCTCTGCATGAGCAGTTGATGTCTCATGGACAGTGTCCATCTTTGTCTGTGAAGGCATAGACGGGAAACTGAGAATATCTAGCTTGATATTCGGATCTGGGGGACAGGGCTGCATCATGAATTGGGTAGAGAAGAGTGGAGGCGAAGGTGCCTCTGTCTCATCATGATCAAATTTGATGGTGACTGAGCCATCTTTGTTCTTGATGAGTCTCGGATCTGTGGACTTCACCGTCTTCTGGATTCCCATGTGCTTCTTATAGTTATTTACCCATGAAGTGGGCATAAGCTTGAGAAGTTCTGGCCTTGAAATCTTCTTAGGCATGTGAAGGCATGTAGTAACGCCTTCGTGTGAGTTGAACTTGAGGAGTGGTGTTTCTGGCTCCTTCGGGATAGCAAGATCCATTGCATGGTCATGTATCCTGTAGCACATCTGGTAGTGTAGAGTTGCTTCTCGAGCATTCTCTACCATTTGTGCACCTGCAATCTGCACTTGGACTTTTAAGACTAAAGGGAGTGTTGGATCTTCAAGTGCCATGTTGAAGTTTGGAAAGAGAGTGACAAATACAGTTCCTGCGTTGAGGGAGGTTTCTACCATCCCAAGACAGGCAAATCTGTACTTGAAAAATCTGGAGTCAAGTACTGCAATCCTTGCAAAGACTGGTAAGCCTTTACCTGCATGGTAGGTTAGGGCTATTCTTACGGCTCCAAAGTGGATGTGAGTGTATCCTTGTTCTAGCCATTGTTTTGGAAACTCGGATGGGATCTCAAGAGTGATGAGATGTTCTTGAGTTCCTGAGGGTAATATGCACCGGCTAAAATTGGAGGATTGTACGTACTCTTTGGGAAGTTGCCTGGGTTTTTGGATGAGTTGTTTGATAGATCTGGTAATATTTCGCTGAGGTTTGCCGAAGATATTGTAGGGGTTCATAAGGGGTAAGCTTGATTCATCTACCCGGTGACATTTCGAGAGACAATTCAGTTCATAGAGATGTTGCAGTTTGTTTGTTAAGGTTTCTTTTAGTTTTGGAGGTTGTGGGAGAGAGAGTGGTACAACTAGAAGAACAAGAGGCAGAATGAAAGAGAGAGTATGGATTTGAGAGAGCGGCTTCTATGATTTTTTCTGGATCTGTCATGGTTATGAGTCCTAATCTCCTTCTACCTTACGTGAAAGCGTCGTTCTTTACTAACAACAACCAATTACCACTACGTATGGAAGATCTGTTCCTCTTATACCAAGGGATAACAAATAAAAATCATTAAATCAATGAATTTTTCTTAAAATAGTTTTCTTGATGATATTAATATTATGATGAAAAGTAAGTATTATTTCAATGTATGATTTACCAAGAAACATCAAATAATTCTCAAAAATCAAAATTATGGAAAGTATGATATTCATAATCACATTCACATCTGATCCAAAACAATATTGTAAGCTAGTTCGCACCTAATTTTGCCCTCTCATCCTCTCTCTTACAAATTCAGTGGTTTTCCTAAGCTCTTTCAACATTTAAGACGGAACTCAAGCCAGCTTTAAACACAGTTTTACAAAGACATTAAAAGAGCAGTATGCTTTAGCCTAGGGCTTTACATGTTCCCTGATGAACTGCTCTACTTGTGCAACTTCACCGGTCAAACCAGAAGCCTCAGCGATGCTAACCTTGTTTCTACACTGAGTGAACGCAAATGCTTCTCCAGGTACCCCAAGAGTGAAGTCATTTGAAATATCAGCATCTGATACTGCACTCCTTGATGCCCGCAATTTTTCACTATATAAAGTAGCAAAAACAGACAAATTAAGCACTTGAAGTAGCTACAGCAAAGGGATTTTTCATTAATCAATTCAAAAGAATGGAATAAAAAAAGCAACGGCAAATGAAGTTGAGGCCATACATTTCCTTTTCCATTTGCTTTCTGATAAACTCCTTCGTATGGGCTGTCACTTTATCAGTTTTGTTACAACAGATGAGAACTGGAATTTTCTTCTTGACCACAGTGGCCTTGGTCAAAAGATCGTACAAATACCTGTTATACAGAAGCAATTCTATATCTAAATCCTTCTTGGCAATCAGAAAGTGGAAAGAAGAGACTTGCAAGTGTAGCATGTGCATTATAGCTTATTCTTACTCTGAGGCTAAACGGCAGTTTGGTAAGAACTCCAAAGCATCAACAACGAACACAATGCCAGCTGCTTGAGGCAAGAACTCATCCAGTTTGGGCTGCAGACGAGAATGCCCAGGAACATCAACAAGATGGACAGGCTTGATTTTGCCCTTCTGTCAAGAATAGATACAAAAAAGGAAGGGTGTGAGTCAGTTCAATTTAATAAAATGATCCAAAAATCAACATGAAAAATGAGGCTTAATTAACAAGCATAGGAGGAAAACAGCAATCGAAAACTAATCTTAGGAAGCCAGGTTAAGATGAATTACCTTATTACTTTCAGAATTCAGCACGAAAGTGCCCTCATTTGGTTCCATAGATGTAACAGTGCCCTGATGTGAGGAACCATCACGAAGCTGGCAGAGAAATCAATGCCAGACAGTTATGAAAACATCGTAGAAGTAGGTATTACAGTAGTACTTAAACGTAGGTTATAAGAATCGTTATTTTGTTGGTTATTCTACAATTGGCAGACATAATACGACACCTTAGCTTAATTTGGTATAACATGCAATATGAACAAAGTAGTATAATAGTAATATATTGCAGATTTTAAGACCTGCATAAGGAACAAAGCAAACAATGGCACTAACCTGATAAAAAAGAACAGTTTTTCCACTCCCGCTAAGCCCAGTGAGTACAATGGTGTTTGATTTAGTGCGTTTGAACAAGCGAACTGTGAGAAAGGGATAAGCAGATATAACTAAGAGTTCATCCTCCGATGAGAAAACAGAATATATCCAGACTAGAACACTGCCTCAATTCACAAATATTATAGTAGGATGGAAAATAGTGTAAATATCTAGACATCCCTTGAAGCCATTGCAACCTATTAGGACCTTAACATCTTTTCCCCATAGGAGTTCATATAATATTAAAAACAGTAAAGCACTTCAAGGATAACAACATGTAGCTCTATATTCAGTCTAAATGTATCAAGATGATTATCTAACACCATATGCTTTAAGCAACTGAGCAAACCTAACAGGCATTCATAAATCACTTATGGACTTCCAATATATATATCATATAAATGAAAAAGAAAACATAGAGTTGCATTTATAATGTAATAGGGACTTACTGGACAAAAGCAAGAGGGTAGTCAAGACCAAGACAGCAACAGCAGCATAGAGTTGAATTGGGGGTATTTGATTCAAATACTCGATTGCTTGATGCAACCACTCCTCCAATTGATTCTTCCACGGCTCCAATTGAATCTTCAATTGCTCGAATTGATCCTTCCACTGTTCCATCACTTCCATGGCCTGAATTTCAAGTTCAAAGAGATATCAAAACCTAGCAAACGCAAACCCCAGATTCAAAAATCAATCCTTCTTTAAATCCCAAATTAAGAGGTTCTAAGAGAATAAAATAGTTTGTTCTTTTCAAGAGGTCCACCCTAGCACATTGTCTTTTCTTTAGGTAAAAAGATAATTTTTCGAACCAAGGCAGATTCAAAAGTTCAAATTTAGTTTGTTCAGTTCTCTTCTATTCTACTAGGAATTGAACGGAAAAGAAGAAGCTTTGACAACCAAAATTTTAGATTCGGAAGAACAAGAACTAGCAAAATTACGATCGAAACAATTAAACGAGTCGACAAAAAAGAAGCCGAATCTAAAAAAGATCAAATTTTCGCTCAAGCTCATAGAAAAATTCAAACTTTAACAATCAACCCTAAATTTAAATGAAATGGAATTAAGATATCTGAGTAGTAAATAACGCACCTTCAACGTATCTCTCTTCTCTGGAGAAAAGAGAAGTGCTTTTTCCTAATGTTGTAGAAGAGCCAAAGAGTCAGAGCAGTGAAAAGTGAAACCGAGAAGGAACGAAAGCAGAAAATTAAAATTAAAATTAAAAAAAGAAGGTTTTTATTTTCTTTCTTAATTTGCATCTAACGGCTTAGAATTAAAGTACTGAATCCAACGGTCGAAAACGACAGAACAAAGAAACGTGTTAAAAAACTTGACTGAAGAAGAGAAGACTAGTTACTTACAGCTAACATCAAAGAATTCGTTACCTGAAAGCTGAAAGCTTTCCCCTTCCCGATCGGCGATCAGGTATTATCTTCATTTATTACTCATATTCTATTTTATATTTGAGAAACCCAGATATTCAGAAACCTGAAATTTAAGCATTTTTGTTTGAATAAGACAATCTGGTTGCCTTTTTTTTTTTTTTTTTTTTTTTTTGAAATGGACCCAACTGAACTAAAAAGGATTGGATCTTTCATTCCTTCATCAGTTTCAGCTTGTTTTCTTGCTAATTAACAATGTTTTGACCATTAGTATATTAGTGGGTGTTTGCCTTTGTTCATGGTTAATTATTTCTTAAGATGAGATTTATGCAAGGTGTTCAATATAATTTCTTACTAACTGTTCAATAAACTGCTTCTATGTTTCTTTTCTCTGATGATTCTTAGTAACTTTGTCACCAAACATCATAGTTGATTCACTCTTGATGCTGTCTGTTTTTGTTGTGTGTCTTATTGTTCTTCATTCATTAAAGTCAGATTTTTCTTTTTAGGTAAGGATGGTTTTGATAGTTTCAAAGTGGGTTTGTTGATTTGCTGCTGCTGCTAAGATTTTCTCTTCTCCCACTGCCTCTTTTCCTGTCAGTTATAGATATGCTTTTTATGTGGCATCTACTGTAAAGAGAGCCTGAGAAAGATGCAGAAATTGGGTGATTTCAAGCTTCCTCACTTCTTCAACTACCCTCCATACTTCACGTATTTCTCCTGCTCCCTTCACCCTTGCTTTGTTAATTATTTATAAAAGGTTTCATTACAATCATCATTCTTTTTATATAATATTTAAATGTGATTTCTCCCTTTTTATTGCATGAACTCAATTGTTTTGGTCCTCACTGTTTATAAGCTTCTTAATCATTGATATTGACCTTGACATTTTTTTGCAGTTTGCAGCCGGTGAGAGAGACTCGTGAGAAGCAGGTACAACTTTGGAAGGAACTGATTCTGGATTACTGCAGAACTCAGAAGATATTTGTCATTGGGCTTGAGGAAGAATTCCTTCTGTTCTCTAATTCTGTCATTGAACGTAAGACCTGTCCCTCTAAGTTCTGGTTATAAGCCATCTTGGTGGTTAGATATCTGAACTGTTTGTTGCATTTGTCTTACAGCCAATATGCTTTGGAATTTCATCTACTTGTTTTACATTAGTAGTATATAAAAATGAGAAATTTTCTGTTTTGTGATTTGAGGATTGCCTTTACTTTTTCCAAGGATTCTTATTTTGCTTTTTCTTGGTATGGTGCAGGCACTCTCACCCATGAAGCCAGGGAAGCGTTCCTCTCAGCCTTGGTTTCCGAAGGTCGTTTCTGGTTCTGTTGGTTGACTAGTACAAGAGTATGTTACTGCATCCCTAATTTCATTGGAAGCTCCTAAACTTTCATTTTGCTTCAACAGGACGTGCAGAATGGTTGGATAAAGGACATAGGAAATGCCTTATCCTTTGGCACCGAATTCAAGATTGGGCTGACATCATTCTAAATTTTGTGAGTTAATCCTGGTTCTTATGTTATTGGGGTAATAAATTGTTAGTAGTGGATGTTATCTTCCAAACATTATTTTCTGATATATTTACATACTTTATAAAGGTGAAAGATAATGGCTTTGAGGACAGTGTTATGACTGTTGAGGAAATACGTTCAGGGATTGAATCTCGAGGAACAGGTAAATTTTCATTTCTTTAGATGAAGCATATTCTGCTGCTTCCCATATTTATATGTACATACACGCATACATACATACATACATATAATTAATTCTTGTTCTGATAGATCAAAATAGGAATACTGGTTTAAAGTTTTCAAAAATGGAAAAAGAGGGGAATGGTAGTAGGGTAAATTGGGGAAATGCTCCAGATATTCCTAGTTAGTATACGTATGTACTGTTTAGCTTCTCAGAAGTTGCTATCAGGCTTGAAGCAAGGTCTCTTAGATCACTTTTGGCACATGTTGATTTTGAAAGGATATTTCTCATTCAAATCCACTATCAGTTAGTTGACATATATGCATTCTATTTGTTTGCAACGAGAGTAAATATATTACAGAATCTCTGTCATCCAAATTCAGCAGAACCTTTGTTATCATTATTTTTGGTAACTTCCCATGTCTCTCCCCCAGCCTAAAAGGTAAAATGCATGTCATCATCCATATGCACACACTCACACATCTCTAACTTGTACAGTCACTTGACTAAGGGAATTTTTATGTCTGAAATATCACATGCTACTAACTGCAGTTCCTTTCTTTGCTTTACCACAGAGCTTCAAGGGATAGACCGCACGATTCTAATGCGAGCTTTGAAATTACTAGAACAAAAGGGGAAGCTTGCAATTTTCAAGGGAACTTCAGCTGATGATGAAGGTGTAAAATTCTCCGTATAATGTACTTCCAATCGGTTGGCATTCAAAGGCAATCTATTTGGGTGTTGCAGGCAAGGCAAGGCAGTCTATCCTTCCCCAGTGCTTTAATCAGAACCTACCATGTTCTTGGTAACTGATATCTCGAAATGAAAGCTGAACTGATGGAATATTTTGTTCAACTGTCAGCAATCAGCATGGATCAATTATATGTCCTTTTCCCCCCCTTCTTTCTAAAGATGGAGAAATTCTTACCTCAAAAAAAAAAAAAAGATGGTGAAATTCTATATTTGTTGTTTGAGGAATACTTAATTGTATCAAGACATGTATGTAATCTACTAGCTTATAATCTCACTTTGGTTTGACTAAAGTCTCACTAAATTTGATCGTATAGTATTGATATTTTTGATAACATATAGTCTTGTATCAAAACATTGGCTCAAACTTTGCCAATCTAAATTAATTCGAAAGAAACAAAATGCATGGTATAATTATCAGCCAAGATAACATGTGGCCGAGGTTAAAGAAATAGGAATAAGGTTTGGGAAAAAGACAAGAGACATGGAAGAATCAAGAATGCAAAACAAACACCAACTCCATAAGGCAGGGATAGCGGAAATCCAAGCGGAATTAGGATATCTAATTTACATCCCCAAACTAATCCCAACGGCCCATCTCTTGCACACCGTACCGTACCGCTACGTTCATCTCTTCTCTGAAAATTTCCAAAAACCCTAAACCCCCTCCCTCCAAAAACTCTCTTTTATTACATATACATACTTTTATTCCTCTTTTTCTATCTCATCTTCCATTTTCCACTTAAAACTGGAGGAAACCCAGAAAAGAATGAAGCTCGGTTTTTAGTAGTCTGGTCCACAGGTATTATTTTTCATCTCTCTCTCTCTCTATCTTATCTAAAAAGACTTTCGATCACAAAGACTTAATTTTGGTTGGAGTAATTATCATTATGAAACTTGTTTTGCTCCAAAAGAACAAATGGAGAAAGGAAATATTTTGGTTCATTATTTTTAAGTCTGGAATTTGGAGATTTTAGGCCAAGTGTTAATTTTTTGTTTTGAATTACGCTGTGAAGTAAAGATTAGTGGTTTTCCTATATAAAGTTTTCTTGATTAGCGTTTAGTTTTATGAATTGTATGTTATACATCATAAGAGTAATTGGTTGGTTCATTTTTGGAGTCTGCTTTCTGTACTGAAATGGTGAAACTTGATATTAAATCGATTGCTCTCTCCTAGTTTAGATTTTTTGGTCTTTGAATGTTCTGGGGAAAAGCAAAGAATTTAACTATTCATTTTGATTTGTTTAGCACTTTAGCTTGTTAAATATACATGTTTATGTATCCTTACCATATACTAATAACTATGTAATTAGATTTTAATCTTTTTCAATATCCTATTCTTGCCTTGTCATTATTTGATAATTGATCTAGATGTGATGCTGATATGGGAGTGGGAAGCAGTTCAAGTTTTGGTGCTTCTCCCTTTACCTAAAGTTGAGTCTTTAAGACCTATTGAAATAAAGAGGTTTAATGGTTATGAGATTTTCAAAGGCAAGGTTTTTTTTTTTTTTGAAAAAAAAAAAACTATATGATTATCTATTATCCTGTTTCTTGAAACATTTCTCCATTGTGAAGATAGAAGTTATTTATGGGAAAACAAGAAATTACGAATCATGGTATTCTCTATGCTAAATTTTGCAGGTATGCTGCTTATGCGAGCCGGCTTGATAGTGTACTTTAGAGGTTGATATACTCTGTAGATGGAGATAGTTGAATCTTTAGTTGAATCCATACTTGATATTCCTGTGCAAGATCCACCAGAGGAGGAGTTTTCTTCTGCTGATTTGACTTGGACAAAATTTGGCACAGTTGAGCACCATGATGATGTAGCACTCATTCCTTATGCTCGAGTAGATGAATTTATAATTGGAGAATGCTCCAATGCAGAATGCCCAACAAGATTTCATATTGAGAGGGGACGGAAACGATCAAAGGGCAGTTTGAAAGAGTATAAAGATGATGAATATTTGGAATATAGACTGTAAGTATGAACCATGCCTAGCAATAATTTCAGTTTTTGTCTCTTCTATTTCTCTACTCTGAGCATAAAATTCTTTTCTTTTGACTGGTTTCTGTAACAATAATACGTTTCTTCAAGTGTTAAATGATATGAAATTTAGTTTCTCATTGTTATGAGTTCAACTTGAGGAAAAGTTTTATTCTTACCTATTTGTCCTTGTATATGTGAAGATATTGGTGTTCCTTCGGTCCTGAAAATTATGGGGAAGGTGGAGGTATATTACCTAGTCGAAAATATCGTCTTAATACGAGGAACAGGGCTGCTAGACCTCAATCTATGCGAGGATGCCAATGCCATTTCGTAGTGAAACGCCTTTATGCCCGTTCCTCACTTGCACTTATTATATACAATGAGAGACGCCATATAAACAAGTCTGGTTTTGTCTGTCATGGGCCTCTCGACAAAGATGCCATTGGTCCTGGTGCCAAGAAAATTCCATATATTTCCAACGAGATTCAACAGCAAGCAATGTCTATGATCTATCTGGGCATCCCTGAAGAAAATGTACTAGAGAAACACATTGAGTGCATTCAACGATACTGTGGTTCAGATGCAAAAGTCAATACGCTTGCTTCCCAATATGTCCGCAAACTTGGGATGATCATTAAAAGATCTACCCATGAGTTAGATCTAGATGATCAAGCTAGCATCCGGATGTGGGTTGAACGCAACAAGAAATCTATATTTGTTTATCAAGACACTTCTGAGACAGATCCTTTCATCCTTGGGATTCAAACAGAATGGCAGTTGCAACAGATGGTTCGTTTTGGCCATCGCAGTCTCATTGCAGCTGATTCAACGTTTGGTATTAAAAGACTCAAGGTAATAAACTGGTTGATTTTTATTTGCTCACAGCTTAAAAAAGCTATTTCAGTTGGTATTACATGATTGTTGTTTCTGAATGCAGTACCCTTTATGCACCCTTCTTGTCTTTGATTCAAGACAACATGCATTACCTGTTGCATGGGTCATAACTCGTAGTGTTGCAAAGCCAGATGTGGCGAAATGGATGAAAGCTTTGCTGGATCGTGCTCGAAGCATAGATCCTGGATGGAAGATCAATGGATTTGTGAT
Organism: Corchorus capsularis; assembly: GCA_001974805.1. Taxonomy (NCBI): domain Eukaryota; kingdom Viridiplantae; phylum Streptophyta; class Magnoliopsida; order Malvales; family Malvaceae; genus Corchorus; species Corchorus capsularis. Next base: position 32,460 of record AWWV01009153.1, read on the forward strand.
TGATGATGCAGCTATGGAGATTGATCCCATAAGGCAGGGTATTTTTTGCTTTGAAGTTTGGTCTGAACTTAGTGTTTCACTTTCTAACTCCTCTTTTTGACTATTTTATCAGGGATATATTTTGTTGTCCTATCCTATTTTCCCTTTGGCGTGTTCGTAGATCTTGGCTGAGGAATGTTGTTAAGAAATGTTCCAACATTGAAGTTCAGCGTGAAATTTTTAAGCGTCTAGGTGAAATGGTTTACAGCATTTGGGGTGGCATCAATACTTCAGTTGCCTTGGAAGAATTAATTCAGGATTTTGTTGATCAAACTTCCTTCATGGAGTATTTCAAATCCTCTTGGGTACCCAAGATTGGTTAGATCTCTCTCACTATTGCACATTGACAAATATGTGAAGGGCATAAAGGTTTCCATGTCTAACATCGATCTTATTTTTTTCTGTTTTACAGAAATGTGGCTTTCAACAATGAAAACTCTTCCACTTGCGAGCCAGGAGGCATCTGGTGCTATAGAAGCCTACCATGTGAAGCTGAAAACTAAATTATTTGATGATTCGCATCTTGGTGCACTGCAGAGAGTTGACTGGTTAGTGCACAAGCTGACAACTGAGTTGCATTCAACATATTGGCTTGATCGTTTTGCAGATGAAAGTGATTCTTTTCAAAATGTAAAGGAGGAATACCTTGCATCCACATCTTGGCATCGGGCGCTGCAAATTCCTGATTCTGCCGTCACCTTAGATGATAGGGGAAACCTATTTGCAAAGGTAACAAGCCAAAAAGACAGCAGCGTGACTTGTTTGGTTTGGAATCCTGGATCAGAATTTGCTTTCTGCAACTGTGCATGGTCCCTGCAAGGTAATTTTTGCAAGCATGTCATCAAGGTCAATATGATATGTGAAAATCACGAAAGCTACAAACCTTCCATGTCTATTCAGTCATTTAGAGAGATATTGATGGATCTTTGGAAGAAACCGATGGATGACTCGATTTCATTAGATGAGTCAGTTGCCTGGACCCACCAGATGCTTGATCAAATCAAACAGCTTGTTGAATTAAATAGTTCAAATGATATTGGCATTGTGGTAAATAATATGCCATTGAAATGGGCTTCTAAGAAAGGCAGAACATTTGTCGGTATACCAGCTTCCCTTCCAGCCATTCCATCTAGTTCCAAGAGCACCATAAAGAATCTGCAGAAGAAGAATAGAAAGCGGAAAAGATTATCAAGATTAAGATGATCAATCCTCTTGGTTATATACATATATATAGGTCAGACTTTACTAAAACTTCAGAGACCCTTTGGAGTTCGACCTGTATTTGAACTCGCCATTTCTTTAGCTATATATAGTATAGTAATAGTATTATTTTGTGTAACATCGTCTGTCCTTTCGCAGGAGGCCCTTCAAGTATATTTTTAGTTCAGGGAAAAGGGTGCATAAGGCTGAGGCAGTTTGCCAATAGACCGATGAATGACTAATTTTTATTGATAGTTGATTACAAAAATCATGTATAGACTGTTAAACATTTGAATTTGAGCTATATAGAAAGGTGATAATTATTACCATGGAACCAAGAGCTGTTGTAATTTTTGCTTGGGATAAAATACTCCATGAAGGAAGTTTGATCAACAAAATCCTGAATTAATTCTTCCAAGGCAACTGAAGTATTGATGCCACCCCAAATGCTGTAAACTATTTCACTTGGACGCTTAAATATTTCACGCTGAACTTCAATGTTAGAGTTGACTGGTTAGTGCACAAGCTGACAACTGAGTTGCATTCAATTCAACCTATTTGCAAAGGTAGCAAGCCAAAAGGACAGCAGCGTGATTCATTTTGGTTTTTTTAGTTCTTTCTTATTTTTAAAAATTTTATTTGCAGCAATTATATATTATTCAAGAGCTGGAATGCCTGGACAAGGACTTACAGAGCACAAACTACCAACTGTCAACAAACTTGGCTGCGACGAGTGACGAAAGAAATGATCAAGGATCCAAGATTACAGTGAGGACACAAAATCTAACATCTAATGATTGATTCCATGTCGGAGGCTTTCAAATGCTTGAAGAGATTGGATTTTAAACCGAGAATGATTCAGCCATAGTTTTCAACTCCTCTGGAAATTCAATGCTAAAATAATTAGTGGATCAAATTCACATATATGATAGGCATAAATACCATTTTGCACCCTTAAGTTTGTACGGACTGCCACTTTGCACCCAACTTTTTTATTTTGACCAAAATGTACCCTAAAGTTTTATTTTTGTGCCACTTTGCACCTTCCGTCATGATAGGACAAACGGGCATCTGACGTGGCATACCACGTGTGCCAAAAATGCCACGTGGCATGCCACATGTACAAAAAGGACACATGGCACGCCACGTGTCAAAAATGCCACGTGCCATGTGTCATTTTTGTCCACGTGACATGCCATGTCGGACATCCGTTTGTCCTACCGTGACGGAAGGTGTAAAGTGGCACAAAAATAAAACTTTAGGGTGTGTTTTGGTCAAAATAAAAAAGTTGGGTGCAAAGTGACAGTTCGTACAAATTTAAGGGTGCAAAATGACATTTATGTCATATATGATATATATCGTATAATAAGGGATTCGCTATTTACTGCCCCCGTTTTGCTAAATACCGTCCCCCTTTTTAATAATTTTTGACACATTTGCCTTTTGCTCCATTTTGTAATATTTCAAATCCTCTGAAATCTCCAAACTAATTATTAACGTGAAACAAGTCGAGAACTCCGGAAATGGAAGATAACGTGGGTTGATGTAAAAAATCTTTTAAAAAATTTAAAAAAAATTAAAAAATTAAAAAAAAAAGAAAATGGCCGATTTTTTTTATTTTTTTTAAATTTTTTTAATATTAATTAGTTTATGATTAGTTTTAATTAGTTAATTAAAATTACTTAGTTTATTAGTTTATGTTTAATTAGTATCTAATTAGTTTATTATTAATTAGTATTTAATTAGTTTATGATTAAAATGAAGGAAAATGAATTTGAAGATTTTTCAGAAATGAAGTTTGAAGAAGTTTGGAGAAGTTGTTAGAAATGAAGTTTAGGGTTTGAAGGTTGAGAGTTTGAAAAAGTTGTTAGAAAGTTCAAAATATGAACAAAGGGCAAAAGTGTAAAAAAAAGGGCAGTGTTTAGCAATCCAGTATAATATTTGGCAGTATATTATAGGCTTTGTATTGAAAAATATTGGACAGCTCATCAATTGTAAAGTATTATGCATGGAAGCGACAAACTCACAAGTTTGCCTTTGGGAATGAAATCTTCAAAAACTGCGAAATTATGCGGTTCTGGCAAATGGCCTCCGTGTCTATCATGTTGAATGGACACTGCTAAACTTGAACGATAAGAATTTGTACATTGCTAAACTTGATACTTAAAATAGAGACACAAGATAGTGGCAATGCAACCGTTAAAGAACACCACCCGCGCCATCTAGCGCGGGCATGGATCTAGTTTGTATAACTAACGTACCCAAAATATAATTTGGAAACTAAAATCTTCTACTTATATGTACCTTTAAACATATACCTTTAAACAAAAAAAACATACCTTTAAACACCTCAATGCACGAATAAGATAATCTTAGAAGTTTTAATCCATTTCTATTCGTTCCAGGTAGTTTGTAAGAAGCAGATATGAACTTGGTGAATTTGCCTCTAATGGGTCGAGATTTTCTTAGATAGGAATAGTGTCCGTTTAACATTGTTCTACAAAAGCAGAAAACATTTTTTATCATTAAAAATTTAAAACTGTTACTAATTTTTCAAGTATCTAAGTTTGTTTTTGTTGAACTATATATATATTGCAATTTGCAAAATTGTTTATAATGGATGGCGACATACTGTGGAAGAAATCTAATATTTTTTCTAACTAAGATCCACAATTGTTTAAATCATACAGTTTGATTAAAGGAAAAGCACTGCAAGTGCAAGCTTACAAAGATCATAACAGAGCACTATACTCAAGGTTCTAACACAGCAGAAAACAAAAGCACACAAGTAAAAAACAAAATATAACCCAAAACTGTTAGGATTTTTGTCTCAATTCCTAATTCTGAATTAGATTTGGTTTATGATTTTTCTAGAGATTTTTTGATTGGTGGACAAGAATCCTAATAGGAAAGGGATTCTTGGAGTCCAAGTTTGTGTTAGTATAAATAACCAGTTTCTATTTAGTTTTTTGTGTGAGGGAGAATATTGTGTGAGATTGAGAGAGAGAAAGCTAAGATAACTTTATGTTGTTGTGAGAGAATCACTCATGTTGGGTTGATTAGATTGAGAGTTTGTTAGAGAGATCGTTATGATTAGTGATTGTAATTGATTGATTTGATAGTGCATATTTGTGGTATAGGTCAACAAGAAAATTTTGTTTTGTTGTTTTCGCTTTAATTATTTGTTTGATTAATTCCTGACCGAAGTTACAACTAAGTGCCCAGCAGAAAAACGAAAGCACAAAGCAAAAATAGTTCAGTTCACTCCATTCTACCAAATAAGCAAAAAGTGTTGATTAACGGCAAAACACGATCAAAACCCCATAAGCCAAATCATCCCGTAAGCTAAACTATGGTACTACTCATGGTCAATGTCAAGCATACTGTGATCGCGATTGCTTTGTAATCACGCTTACCCTTTTCCTTCATTTGGATATTGACAAGTTTTTGAAGGAAAAAATTGGTATGGGTGGAAAAAAGTCAAACAATGGTTGGGGAGACTGGAGAGGTTATTCAAGTATTGTTTAAGTACAATTTAGTATCTTCACGACGAATACCACCTGAAGGAGATCATCTTCTGTCTGGATTAGATGGGTGAACATGTTATGTCCTGCAATCGACGTCCTCTCCCTTGTAGGACATAACATGTTCGTCAATCCGATCCACACAGAGATGATCTCCTTCAGGAGGTAGTCGCTGAATAACCCCTGCCCAACCATTGCTTGATTTCACTGAGGGTAACCTGCTGCGACTTTATTCCACCCATACCAATTTTTTGCTAAAAAAATCTTGTCAATATCCAAATGAAGGAAAAGGGTAAGCGCGACTACAAAGTAATCGCGATCACGGTATGCTTGACATTGACCATGAGTACGCCATTCATGTGTCTAAAACCCACTATTGAGTCCGCCATTTATAAGGGTAGGCCAATATTGAACCTACTTGACCTTCCATATAAAATCCAACCAAATGAAATTGAACTTCCGAACCTTCTGCGACATGATTCTCATATGCATCAAATATCTGGAACAAAATATTATGTTAGTGATCGAGTTCAAATTATGCATATTTTTATAGCTATTTTTCTATACTTTTTACCACTTTTATATGCATTTATACCTTATTTTCTAAGTATTTGTGTTTTTAGTCTCTATGAGATGTGAAATTGAGAATTTGCTTATTTTCACTACTTTTGGAGCTATTTTGATTACTTTTTACACAGATATTAGCAAAGTAATTTTGAGTATAGATTTGGAGATGCAAAGTTCGTGTTTGAAGATTTCTTGAAGATAATTTGAAGATTTGAAGATCATTGAAGAATTATTTCAAGGAGTAAGAATTGAAGATTGGAGCTAAAATTGCAAATGATTGAAGCCAAGCCCAGAAGAAGCCCTGAAGCTAAGGAATTTTGGATTATTTATATGGGAATATACTTAGCCCATATAAACCTATAATTGGAGTTAAAATCCCAATTTGTGGGCCTAATATCCAAAAGAATATCCAAATCCCGCATTAATCCCGTAGATTTGCGATATAAGCCCGTTTTCAGTGCAGTCTCGGTAGAAAGGCCATAACTTTCTGCTCAGATGTCCGTTTTAAGCCCATGAGTACTCGTTGGAAAGCTAACTCCGAGCTTTACAACTTTACTTTGACAGAAGCCCAATTCTGCTGTTTTCAAGCCCGAATCTGCCAGTGAAGTTTCTGCAGAAATCCAGAAAATTCCAGAATCCTATTCTAACTTGGATTTTACTCTAGGATGACATCTAATCCTATTTGGAGTCTAAGTCAGCCCTAAACCGCCCTATCCTTGTTTATCCACTATAGATAGCCACCTTAGGTCTAGATTTTAGATGTAATTTTATTCTTCATAAGATATATTGTTTAGTTGAAGGTTTGGAGGAGAAAAACCCTAGGAGCCGCCGCCCCCTTCTCTTCCTCATCCATAGATAAGTTTTCTTCTTCTTATTTGTGGATGATCACTCAATTTATGAGTGAGTAATCCTTTTCTTTTCTCCAATGTAGAATTTAATTGATCTCTTGACTAATTCCATGGTGAGATTTTGTGCTTTTATATGAGAATTTATTTGAGTATTTCTTGGATCTCTGTATGAATTCTATGTTGCTTGTTTTGATTGACTGGGTCGACACTTTCATGATAGATTGAGTTAGCATTAGCTAGATTAGGTTGTGAATTAATCACTCCAGCTTAATTTTATGTAGCAATTGGATGTGAATTAATCCTCCATCCAAGAGAGAAAAGAATCAATGGGCGAGAAATTTCTCATTGTGTTTGTTATTAAATTACTTGTTCTTCATGCTTTATTCCTAAGTGATCTCTAAGCCCTAAGAAAGTAATTG